>CAUYLG010054435.1:0-89003 GCA_963573385.1 Cacajao melanocephalus
GGAGGATCTTAGGTACTGAGGGACTTACACTGAAAAAAAACTGAAAGCAAATATTATGTTTTATAAATGAAAATGATTTCTCATAGCCCATATAAATAAATTTTAAAAAAAAAACAGCGTTCTGGTTTACAAACTGGGCGATGGAAACGTTTCTTTGGTATTCTCTAGAAGGAAAGAAAGTCAAGCAGGGTTTTAAACAGAATCTTCCTTATTGGGTCTTCTATAAAAGTAGTGCTAGGCAGACATGTTTCAACGACCTGTAATTCATCACTGTATATCACGTGGTGCTTAAATTGGTTGTCTGCACCAATTGCTATGTAACAAATTACTGCAGCCACCCCCACCAAAATAATGGCTTAAAACAAACATGTATTATCTCTTAGTTTATGTGGGTCAGGAATTCAGTTGTGGCTTAGCCGGGTGTCTGTGAGCCTCTCCCAAGGCTGCAATCAAGGTATTAGGCTGGGCTGCAGACATCTCCAGGCTCTTCCTGCAGAAGACTCACTTCCAGGCTGACTCACAGGGCTGTTGGCAGGCCTCCGGTCCTCGCTGCTGTTGGTTGGAGATATCATTTTCTTGCCATATGGGTCTCTCCATGTCTCAGCCTGCTCCCCGCAGAATGAATGATCAAGACAGACAGAGCCAGATGCCCAAGAAATTATAGCCTTTTGTAAGCTAATCTCAGAAGTAACATCTCATCATATTCTATTTGCTAGAAGCAAGTCAATAAGTGCAGCCCATACTTGAGGGTGAGTGTGAGGGGAGATCACCCAAAGCCATGGGTTCCAGAAGGTAGGAGTCACCATCAGCATTTTTAATGGTCCCTTCCCTTGAAAACTTTGGACCAGATTACTGGAGGCTTATTTCAAGGGCATTTGGGTGATTCTACTGCCGGTGTTTTTGCTGAAAACTGGTCAGTGTCCCTGGTGAGAGCCCAAGCGTATTGCCTCTTTGCTATCTTGGGGCAAATCATTTGTCCTTCTAGGTCAAGCCTCAAAGATTTTGGACTCTGCTCCCCTCTTGATATTCTTAATTGTAGTGTTCTAAGAGCTGATTATTAATTACCAAAATCTGCAGAAAGAATTCCTGATAGTGTTTCCCTGGGTCTTCTGCCATATTTTATTCTGGATTTCAAGCTCCAGATTAGAGGTGTCATTCTTCTCTGTTATGGAGAACAAGCCCACTGGTCATGTCCTCCATAGGATTAAAAGTACAGCCGAAGCTGCCCTCCCTGGACCTCTGATCAGGCAACAAGAAATAAAGGTAGAAGGGAGAGGCGGCTAAATCAGGCACAGCAGTAAATCCTGACCGGCTTTCTCTTTCCCCACCGTTCAGACAGCAACAAACAATCAGCTATTTTTTATTGAGTCTTTTCTTCTCCTATCCTGACAAAGGAGAAGTATACTAGCTATCAATGTCCATTCAACGCAGAAACAAGGTAGAAATGGGAGTGGAAATAATTTGATTCCATGGGAAAAGTCTTGTTTTCTTCCAAATAATGTAGGCAGGGCCTGAGATGGAAAAATGTACAATAACATAAATCTACTATTTTCTTATAAAGAATAATAAAAATGGCCCTATCAAATAATTTGCCAATAAAATAAGGGTTACTTTCCTGAAAATTTGACTAGCGTTCTACCAAAGTGTAAGTAGGCAGCCATGATGACTTCTTTTATTGGCATGTTAAGGGAAATTTTTGGTTTCTATAAAACTTCACTGTGTCAGAACTCACAACCATGTATCTGTTGTCTAAGAGAAAGGACTGTGTCTCAAAATGAGTGAACAGTATTTTCTTGACATCTTTAAAACAAAGCACCCCAATGTCTGACTTTATAGTCACCATCAGTAAGTGTAGGCTGCTTTTTATCCAGTGTTACAAAATTTGCATGAACCAGGGTACAACAAACAGACCAATCTGAGTGCAAAAATTGGAGGGCTGTTGACCTGGTGAAAATATTTGTAAGGTTATCATGAATGCCATGTTCAAAAGATTGTATCTTTAATTTTATATGCCTCCTCTAGTACTGACCTTCTTCCTAACGAATCTTTAAAAGGACAAATTTAAGAGTTAAATGATGGCAATATACCCCATCCTGAAATTGACCCAGGAGTAATGTATCCCTGGAAATACATGTTTAAACAATAGACCTCCCAAAACAAACCAAGGGAAGCCTTGGACTAGTATGGGAGCTATGTTCTGACTTGCATGCCTTCAACGGGGAAGGACTAACAGTTTTAGTTAGCCATCTTAGCAGTTTAGTCAGAGTTTACTTGTGGGTGTGATGTCAGCTTGGGCCTCAGCTACGTGCTGACATGTGAAGGAATAGTAGAGAATTTGGGGTCAAAGTAGGTGGGTCTTAAGAAGGAACACAAGCCAGGCACTGTGGCTCACGCCTGTAATCCCAGCACTTTGGGATCACCTGATTTCAGAAGTTCGAGGCCAACCTGACCAACATGGCAAAACCCTGTCTCTACTAAAAATATAAAAATTAGCCAGGCATGGTGGTGGGCGCCTATAATCCCAGCTACTCTAGAAGCTGGGACATGAGAATAGCTTGAACCTGGGAGGCAGAGATTGCAGTGATCGCACCACTCACACCAGCCTGGTGACAGAGCAAGACACTGGCTCAAAACAAAAAAAAGGGGGGGGGGAACATTAACTGTTTCAGCTTGGGCCTTCTTTTATATTTCTCTGTGTTACAGGTAAAATGAGGAAAATAAAACCAACCATTGAGTTGTAGGAGTTGCATATAATAAATAATATCAAGAAACTTTTATTTATTTATTTAGAGATGGAGTCTCACTCTGTGGCCCAGGCTGGAGTGCAGTGGCACAATGTCGGCTCACTGCAACCTCTGTCTCCTGGGTTTAAGTGACTCTTCTACCCCAGCCTCCCAAGTAGCTGGGATTACAGGTGCACACCACCACGCCTGGCTAATCTTTTGTATTTTTAGTAGACACAGGATTTCACCATGTTGGCTAGGCTGGTCTCAAACCTTTGACCTCAAGTGATCCACTCACCTCGGCCTCCCAAAGTACTGGGATTACAGATGGGAACCACCACACCTGGCCTAGAATATAAAGAAACTTTTGTATGTACAATGCAAAATATATAAATGAAATATTTTTATCTGCATATGTTTGTATAGAGGCTATTCCTTTTGCTCTAAATCCTCACACTTCTTGTTTGTGAAGTTTTATCTAAAGGTAATCTCTCAGTCGGGATCATAATTTTTCTTTTTACTTATCCGAGAAGCCTGCATCCTTTCCTCCCATCTTGAGTCGTTAGTTCCCCTCTTTCTCCATGGGTTTCTGTTCCCCTGCCACACTCATGTTTAGCAACCTCCTCACTGCAACCCTACCATCCTATTCTTTTTTTTTATTCAATTGTTGAAATAATGCTTGTGAAAGCACAGATATCATGAATGATTCCTCATAACCTATGTCATTAAATTCCTACTTCAGCCCTAAAATCCAGCCTCAACTCCCTGCACAATTTTTTCTTCTACTATTTCTTTTGCTCATGCAACAGGTGTCTTTATTGTTCCTGACACATTTCCCGCAGTCCTCCCTCTGTCCTTTGCTCCTGCCAGTTCTTCCGCCTGGAGTGCCCTTTGCCATCTTTCCTTGACTGGACAGTTATGTCTTCTTACCTCCTTAAAACTGTCAGCTGCCTCCACTCATGGTGTCTGTACCATTTGTGAATGCATGTGGTCTTGTATTGCTAGCTTCTTTAATGTTGTGCTTCAAGGCCTAACTAAATAATAAACCCATTCTGGGCAGAGCATATGTGTTTTAGCTCACATATTCCCAGTTCTGCCAACACAGAATTCAGTAAAAACGTCTTCCACTCCTGAGGCAGTCACAGCCCGAAGCACATACATGATATTACATTTGGGCCATTAAACAACTCTAACTTGAACAAAGGTAAATAAGGAAGCAGTAAGTATACAACAAATAGATTTATCAAGAAACTGAAATAACTATAGTAAGGGTTCATTCTCAAAGAATAATTTGCTCTATTGAAAAGTACTCGGCTACGTGACTTACAAGTTGTGAACAGGAAGATATTTTCTTATCAATCAGGTATAAAACAGGTAGAACAATGTGTGTAAAACTAAAGATTATCCGGTTTAATATTTTTTTTTCTTTTATGAAGTTAAAATTAAATGCAGCCAGCGAAAGTGTCGGTATGGACAGGGAATAGCAACTTTTACTTCTTCCCCCTTGTTAGACATCCTTCTTTTTTCCTAAAGGAAGAAGATCTTAACAATGCAATGGATAAAGAGAGACGAAAGTCTTTAATAAAACCAAAATTATTGAGACTGCAGAGAGACATTGAAAAAGCCTCAAAAGACAAGGAAGGTGTGTAACTGTCTCTTCGAATGGCCAGAAAAGGGACCATATTATGCTCAGAGGTTTCCTTTAGAGTTAGGATTAATTGCTTTTGCTATTTGGCAGGGGTCATCTCATTTAAACAACCATATATCAAACCTAAATTGTGTGAATAAAAAAAAATAAAAAAGAAGAAAAGAAAGCCAAAAAAAAAAAAAAAAAGAAAAGAAGGAAAATCACATTTTGGTCTATTTATGAAACCTATATAAGTATTATACTACTATTTTTAGAAATGTAGCATTTTCACTGTATTTCTAAAATTGGCTAGAATGAGAGACGATGTGTTTGGTTTAATACATGGTAAACCTCCTGTGCACATGAGTTTTGGAGGTTTTTTTTGGGCCGTTTCTTTTGACTTTTGAAACAATGTAAAAATCACTCAAATTAAATTCTGTATTTAGAAATTAGGCATGTTAGAATGTGAAGCAGCTCTAAAGCAACACGGATGACAAAAATGACCACACTTGTGATTCTAATGTCTACACAGTAGCTTGTCTTATATGGACTACAGTAACTCATTGTAGTGGAATACTGGAGAGCAAATTCAAGATAAAAAATATTTAGTGATGTGAATACCATAATGAGGAAGAAGCCAACACTGTGTAAATGTTAGCAATTGCTAGAATGAGTTGACTGAAAGATTCAAAATCTCATCTGGAAAAATAACAGTCCAGATGCTTTAAGCAGCAGCATTTCTCAAATTTCATTACATGAAGAGAAAGGTAAAGGAACAGTTCATTTATCATTCAGTCAAATTTATTAAGAACTACCTGCAGAGACTCCCTCAGCCATTTAAGAAATCCTACTGGTGGCTGGTGCAGTGGCTCACGCCTATAATCCCAACACTTTGGGAAGCCAAGGTGGATGGATCACGAAGTCAGGGGTTCGAGACCAGCCTGGCCAACATGGTGAAACTGCACCTCTACTAAAAATACAAAAATTAGCTGGACGTGGTGGCACATGCCTGTAATCTCAGCTACTCAGGAGGCTGAGGGAGGAAAATTGCTTGAACCTGGAAGGCAGAGTTTGCAGTGAGCTGAGATCGTGCCACTGGACTCCAGCCTGGGCAACAGAGCAAGACTCCTTCTAAAAAAAAAAAAGAAAAACAAAAAAGAAAGAAATCCCACTGGTTTCACTTCTAGATTCAGGCTCCCTTTGAGACTGACTGACTCCTAGCTATATCCCACTACGATAGTGTGAAAGGTGACTGAGAACATGATTTCATTTTCAGGCCTGGAACGAATGCTTAATACGTACTCCAGCAACTCTTCCTTCTCCGATGCAAAGAGCCAGAAAGACACAGCAGTGTTAATGGATGAGGTAAATGTTTGCAGAGAGCAGTTCCCTAGATTTAGGGATGAAAGGGTTATTTTTAGAATACTTGTTTCTGGTCCACTTGGCTTTGTTTGCCTCTCCTTTCAAATGACATAGAAAAATCTAGTGGGAGAGCTTATGGGGTCAGCTTCATAAGTCACTTGAGAGATCTGGAAAAATCCAGCTACCTAGAAATGTTTGCTTTGGTGTTCTCGGAAGAGAATTGTGTCTAAAATAGTATTCTCCAAAACAGAGTCATTCTTTAAGGGCCTAGAAACCATATGCACTTTAACCCAGTTTAGAAAAGTGAGTGACAGGAAACACTGGGTCTGAATTCAGAAAGGCCTGTATTTAGATTTAGCTCTGCTGTTTGCAGAGACCTGGGGCAACTTTAGTTTTCTCATATGCAAAATGGTGATATTGGTACCTACCTCATGGGGCTTTCGAGAGGGTGAAATATTATTTAGTAAATGATAGCATAGTGCTCACAGGAGGAGCTCAAAAACTAGTCATTTTAATTAAGATGGTATTTTCCATTCATCCCTCTGCTGATGTTAGGGTTATCAGAGAATAATAGGAAAAAGGGAAGACGTTGCTCTACAGAGGGAAGAGGGCAGTCTGGGGTGTGAGGCAAAAGCTTGTTGGGAAACCAGGAGCAACTTTGGAGGCGAGGTTCTTTGAGGGTGAGAATTGGGGTGGGGAGATGGTAGAAGAGGCAGGGAGGTGGGCCTCCCTGTCTTTGTGCTGAGTGCGTGAACTCTAGCCCTATAGACATTCGTGGGGATTGATGGACATTTTGGCCACTTCAGAGGAACTCATATGAAAGGGATAGTTAACAAAAAGTTGATGAATTTTACATAGGAATAAAAATGAACAGATATATATCACCAGTGTGCAACATATGGGTTTCTTCTGCTGTGATTAGAGATCAAGAGTAGACTGGGGTTAATCTGAGAATCCTTCAAAGAGATAAATTTTTCAGCAACTTTTTTTTTTTTTTTGAGATGGAGTTTCACTCTTGTTGCCCACGCTGGAGTGCAATGGCACGATCCTCAGCTCTCCGCAACCTAGGCTTCCCAGGTTCAAGTGATTCTCCTGGCTCAGCCTCCTGAGTAGCTGGGATTACAGGCATATGCCACCACACCCATATTTTCAGTAGAGACGGGGTTTCTCCATGTTGGTCAGGCTGGTCTCGAACTCCCAACCTCAGGTGATCTGCCCGCCTTGGCCTCCGAAAGCACTGGGATTACAGGCGTGAGTCACCACGCCTGGCCTTTAGCAATGTTTTGAAGGATACATGAATCTGGGCATTTTCTTTTCCTTGCTTATAGCCTAACTCTCTTGTGAATGTAGGTACCTAATAATTGTACCCAGATTGGCAATTTCAATAGTTCTTTGGTGAAAGAAGACAGATGCAGTGAGGTACCTCTGACCTAGTTTTTAGAAAGGCTTTCTTGAGTAGGGTGCTGTTGCAGAAACAAGCCTAACACTTCTTGTGAAAAGAAAGGCCTGCATTGTGTGCACTTGGGAACAGAGGTCTAACATACCTGCAATGATATGTGGCTGCAATCTTTATGAAATTATAAAGCAGACTGTAGGACATTTTCTGTGACCACACAAACTGTTTAGTTAACTAATTCAGTGCAAATAATATTTGCCAAAATAAAGTCATAAAGAGCATTTCATGAGGCCATTGGGTTGTACATTTATTCCTTTGGCTGTCCTTGAGCAGAATTTTGTCACTGTCATTACCAGCATACATGTATTAGGATCATCTGGGTCCTCTCACATGAAGCACAGAATGGAGGACACAAGGAGGGAGAGGATCTGACCCTGGAACTTCCAGCATTTATGATCTGGTGAAGGAGCAACTATGAACCTTTAAGTGATGAATGCCAAATATCTGCATGATTTCATTACGCATGCTCTGCAGCTGAGTAGACAGAAACTAGTGATACTGGTAGATTTTGGGTTATCCAGGGAAGGTTTCTTAGATGAGGAAACTCTTTTATTTAAATCCTTCCTTATTTCATTGCATCTTGGTCCTTGAAGCGCCATATTTGCATCAAGAATGTTCACAAGCAATGTCATAGGAGAAATTGTTGAGAAAACTGGAGGAACTTAGATTAAATACTGTCTTTAGATACTAGAAAGAGGGCCACATAGAAGAGGAGCTAGATGTGCTCTATGATACTATCAAGTGAAGGTCTAATGGTAGAAGGCATGGAGGAGCTTTCAGGTTTGTCTTAGGTAAGCCTGCCCCACAATGCAGTGGACTGCTCCAATGATTACAGACCTTCTCCACCAATTGGACGTCTTCTGTCCATGGCTGTGACACCCTGGCAGGGATATTAGGGTTAGGAATTCCCATGCTGGAGGTATGGGGGAGAGACGGATAATGGCGAGGAGAGGGCTGGATAAACAGGACCCTTCCAATGCTTAGATTCTGTTATGTGATTCACACTGGCTGGACCCAGCCTGACAAGTTAATTATAAAGTTTCTAGTTCAAGGTCAAATTAAGAACAGACAAGAGACTAGGAGTGTATCTTTAGCTTGACTTATTATTTTTACACCCAAGTACCCTCGAATATTGTTCCCAGTTTCCAGAAGCGTTCCTATAAACTTTCTGGGTAATATAAGACCTCACCCTCTCAAAGAACGAACGAAGCTCACATTCGATTTCATTTGATTCTACTGATACTAATTCAGTTCTGTTCACAATACTGAGCACTGATGGCTCACCTTCTTCACAGACCACCAAAAATCTACCTTCTACAATCAACACTTACTCCCTTTCTCATCCCTCAGCAGAATATTGAGTAAAAGCTCTTCATTGCCATAAAATACTAATATATTACCAAGGTTTCTTGTTACCCCAGAGTGCAGACTGAGACACACTCAACAACTAAAACCTTCCTCGAGACTGCTTACAGGGTTTTCTCCCCCATTTTTTTTCTCTTTAGCATTTTCCGTGAGTATCTGTATGAGTTAAATGTGTACATTTCTAACCTCTTTGTTATTTTGAAAGTTATTCTGATATTCCTATCCAGTTGTGCCTCATTTTCTAGAAATTTGCTCACATGGCCAAATGATGTATCCACAGAACAATTTGAAACTAGACCTTTTGGAAGCGAACTCCTACAAACTGTCATCAACGTTAGCAGAACTTGAGCAAAGACCTCAACCCAGCCATCCTTGTAGTAACTCCATCTTCAGATGGAGGGAAAAGGTAACATTCAAGAGACTGGATGTAATTTCTTGATTGGGCCTGCTGGGTGGAGTGGCTTAAAGTAGCATCAGGGAGAAAAAAAAAAAGCTGTTAGAAATTCTATGTGACATTAGTATTCATATACCTAATAAGATAAAAATGTTTTTATTTCTTTTGAGCACAAACAAGAGCTAGACACAACCGAATACATCCTGTGTGCACTAAACTACTATGAGGAGCTAAGAAACACTTTCAATTTCTTCTTACTTGTCATACCTGAATTTTATCCTTTGAATGTGCTTTTACAGTAAAATTTCTATTAAACTTAATTTTAATATTCATACAGACCTATAAGATTCTGTGATATGTATTAGTCTCATCTAACGTGGTGCCTAAAGCAGGTAATGCATCAGTACAGCTCTGAAATTCACGTATTTTCCCAGTGCTGCCCTCTTCAGGAGTGGATGAGCAGGTGAACATATATGATAGCTATTGCTTGTAGCTATTTTTGTTACTGATCAGAAGGGGGAGCAGTAATCATCTTGTGATGAAGGGAGGCTCAAGATCTTGAAAACAATCTCAATCATTTAAAGGGTTGTGATCATTTCACTTGCATCAAGCCAACTAAACTTTTATTTGTAAAAGTAATGCTATGAATGTCACTATTTGACCTAGACACATAGGTTAGAATTGGAAACACAGGCTATAAACAGTAATTGTGTAATTCTGAAAATATTAAGGCTTCAGCTCAAAACACAGTAGGGCTTACAAATCTACTGAATTATTTATACCCCTCAATTTTAAAATTTCCAGTCCAGGCACAGTGCTCATGCCTGTAATTCCAGCACTTTGGGAGGCTGAGGCAGCGGATCACCTGAGGTCAGGAGTTTCAGATCACCCTGGCCAACATGGTGAAATCTCGTCTCTACTAAAAATACAAAAATTAGCCAGGCATGGTGGCAGGCACCTGTAATCCAAGCTACTGGGGAGGCTGAGGCAGGAAAATTACTTGAACCCGGGAGGTGGAGGTTGCAGTGAGCCAAGATCGTGCCACAGCACTCCAGCCTGGGCAACAGGGTGAGACCCTGTCTAAAAAACAGCTACAGAAGAGTTAATTTTCATGAATGTTTATGATAATCATGTTGTAAAATACGACTTTTTATATCATTTGAACAGGAGCATACTCATAGCTATGTGAAAATATCTCGGCCTTTTTTGATGAAGAGATTAGAGAATATTGTGAGCAAGGCATCTTCTGGTGGGCAGAGCAATCCAAGTTCTTCAGCTCCAGGTAATCCCATGCCCAGAATCATTTTGGCCCGGGTCCTACTGACAGGGCATGTTGCTCTATTTAAATTTTATTTTCAGAGCCACTTTGACCTGTATCTGTTTAAGGAAATTTATATTTCCATCGGGACTGATTAATTTGTTAGACTCTGTAGCTTTATGTAAAAATGGAAAGAAGTTAAGAATAGAGGGTTGGGAAAGTATTTTATAATATGAGAAGTTGCCTCAGGTATCAGACGACTGGCATCCACCTTATTCAAATGGCCTGTTATTTGCCATCCACATAATCACACCTAAACCACTGTGAGGAGCTTTGCAGCTCTGTCTCCATAGCCTCCTCCAAACTCCATGAGAAGCCTGTCCTCTCTGTGAGACACATGGTGATCCAGATTGTCTGCCAAGGCTTGGACTCATGGCCTACAAACCCCCGTTAGCAGCCATCTGACTTCAGTCATTTGTGCGCCCACACACCACACTGCTCTTCATCTTTCAGCACACACACGTGTCACTGTCCCTGAATGTTCAAATATAATTACCATGATCTTGACTATCTAATTTATAAAATAGAAATTGGTTAAAAAAAAAAGAATTTCAGTAAAACCAGGACATTATGGTTCACATGATACATTAAGGAGTCACTGTTGCATTGTTTGAGAAACAGTTCCATACACAGCTAGGGATGATGACAATATGCACGTGCTCCAAGTATCCCCTATTTATACCTGAATGGCAAAACTGGTGAATGTTTTCCAAAACATGAGTGCAACCACCACCCCTATTATCTAAGTGTTGCCAACTAAGCTCATGTGGGAAACGATATTGGCATCTTCATTACTATTATCACACAATGATGTTTTTCTCTAGACTTATGATTTCCTGTATTATGATATAGTTTTTAGTTACATAACATATGTAATCCATACTTACAGAAAGTACATCATAAATGGTTATTGAATCAAGGAATGAACATTATGTAAAATTACGAACTTTCCTTTTGAGAAAAATTTAATATATTGAAACTCTGCACCACACTGTTAAATAACCAGAGCTTCAGCTCATATTCATTTGCCTGCTAACACAGCATAGTAATTACAGCTTAATCTATTTCAGCGCCTGGTGGGGCCCAGCTCAGCAGCAGACTTTGCAAGGCCTTATATTCTTTTCAAGCCAGACAAGATGATGAGCTGAATTTGGAAAAAGGTAAGAATCTTTCTCAAATATTTTAATTGCCTTCCCATATTGAGATTCTTAACATGAATAAAATCCTGTCTTAGTGCGGCAGCCTTAAGAGTTACTACCATGTCAAATCAGTTCAGGTTTATAATCACCCTTCTTGAAAGATAAGCACATCTAAAATGAAAGCTCACAAAACGATAATAGCTAACACTTCTGTTTACTATGTGCCAGACATTGTTGCAGGCCTATTGTCCAATTTAATATTCATAAAACCCTTAGAGGGTTTTATTGGTATTTATTCCCATTTGATAGCAGAGGAGACTGACACACAGAAAGGTTAAGTGCTTTGGCTAATGTCACAGGCTGTGGCAGCGCAGGATTTGAACTTGGAAAGGCAGTCATGCTCCTAATCACACTGCACACTGGGGTAGAATGTCAGTAATGGAAGGTGATTAGAGGTGTGCCCCACCTTTTTATGTTTTAGAAGCTAGACATGCAGGAATGTGAAGTGACTTTCTCTTTTGACTTGGTGTAAGTGCAAATTCTAGAACCTGGGTCAGCTGTCTCCCAGCTTAGTGCTGGTCTCACTTCTCAGGAAAGCTTTTTACAGCTAGTCTAACGAGTAAGACCCACTTCTTGGCTGGCCGTGGTGGCTCATGCCTGTAATCGCAGCACTTTGGGAGGCCAAGGCAGGCGGATCATGAGGTCAAGAGATCAAGACCACCCTGGTCAACATGGTGAAACTCCGTCTCTACTAAAAATACAAAAATTAGCCCAGCGTGGTGGCGCGTGCTTGTAGTCCCAGCTACTTGTAAGGCTGAGGCAGAAGAATCCCTTGAACCCGGGAGGCATAGGTTGCAGTGAGCTGAGATGGTACCACTGTACTCCAGCCTAGATGACACAGTGAGACTCTATCTCAAAAAAAAGAGTAAGACCTCCCTTCTTCCCTACTTTGTGTCACAGATTTTTACTTAACATGGAAAGGTATTATGTAGTGGGTTTATAATATAAACCACAACATTATTAAAGAAGAAAGTCTCCAGCCTCAACCTTCTTTATGTGTCCAGTTAGAAACCATGTTTGGTTGTTACTGCTAAGGCAGACATCTGGAAACAGAAGGCTTAGAGAGAAAGAGTAACGCTGTGGGAGAAAGCATATTATCCATGACCAGGACACGGCTCCCAGAGCCAGTGGAAAATCAAGATACATTTTGTAGCCAGATGACAGGAACATCATATATTTACTATTGCTTATTGGATGTTTCCTTTGCAGCGTTTGCCAGTCATATATCTCCAGGCAATTACTTTTCTTCCTATGTGAATAAAAGACATACTTCCCAGATGCCACGTAGAACCCATGGATGCTGTATTTGAGTTATATTGTTCACAATAAATTGATTATCTTGTTTTCAGTTCTCTGTTGGTTGCAAAGCTTACTTATACTTTATACTCTAAGTAGTTTCTTTAAATAAAACACAACAGTGGAGGTGGAGGGAAGCAGGCAATACAATTTGAAATCATTTGTTTGAATTCTTGTTAATATATTACGTCAATTTACTGACCTGAGAGAACCAATTAGAGGGAGAACTTAGACTGAGAATGATCTCCTTTAAGCACAGTGATTTATGACCAAGAAAAGGTAGAAAAGGAGTTGATAGTCTCTTTTGTCTTAGAAAGAAAATTGCTGAGGAAAAGAATGAAAGGAAGACTGAAAAATTACCTCAGAATGACACCAAAGAAAAAGTAGCTCTTGGATCCTGAAGGGAGCAGATGTTTCTACTTTCATGACAAGAGCCATGTTTTTTGTCCAATTCTCTATGGATTTCTCTTCATTTGAATCATTGCTTTAAAAAATATTGTCTCCAAATTGATGTTGTAATAAGGTTGTCTAAGATGTTGACTGGGGAGTTACATTTCTGTGCAAAGCTGTGAGTTAAAATTTTGGACTCCGAAATCAGGAATAATGCTGAGGCATTGTCTTGATCTTACGAAATGACTGTTGGTGAGACACACCTATAGCAGTCAACACACCAAACTATCATAAACACCAACAGGTAAAACCCTCAAAGTACGGACACCCAGAAAGAGTTTGGTGACAATCTATCAGATACAAAGTGAGCCAGGCAGCATAAGGATATATGACCCAACGTGATCTTTTTTTATTTTTTATTTTTTGAGACAGAATCTCACTCTGTCACCCAGGCTGGAGTACAGTGGCGTGATCTTGGCTCACTGCAACCTCCGCCTCCTGGGTTCAGGTGATTCTCCTGCCTCAGCCTCCTAAGTAGCTGGGACTATATGCGTGTGCCACCATCCCTGGCTAATTTTTGTATTTTTAGTAGAAACGGGGTTTTACCATGTTGGCCAGGCTGGTCTCAAACCTCCTGACCTCAAGTAATCCACCAACCTCCGCCTCCCAAAGTGCTGGGATTACAGGTATGAGCCACCGCGCCTGGCTGTGATCCTGTTTTTAAGCAATTATTTTATGATATATCTCAGTTGTTCATTATCTTACTCTTGTTAGTATTCTCTGGATTATGCCTGCTTTATACAGAGGTGTTCAATACATTTGGCTTAATCTGAATCAAGTGCAGAAAACAACAATACCAAGTAACTCCTTGAAGCAGAATCTCCTTAAAACTCTTATCAATTGGGCTGAGGCATGTGTTCACATTGCAGAGACCCATTTGTCTAACTAATGGTGTATTTTCACAGGTGACATTGTGATTATACACGAGAAAAAAGAAGAAGGATGGTGGTTTGGATCTTTGAACGGGAAAAAAGGCCATTTTCCTGCTGCTTACGTGGAGGAGTTACCTTCAAATGCTGGCAACACAGCTACAAAGGCATAAAATAAGACTGTGAACATACCACCTTCACACTCTGTAACTAACCATACAGTGTGGTGCAAATAAGAATAAACTGCTATTATCTTTACAAGTTTTTATTTTGAAATGGGTGGAGTTTTACCTGCATGTCATAGCACTTTGCACTCATGATTATTAGCTGGAAACAGTCAGATAAAAGATGGATGGGTGGAGAGAGAAAAGGAAGAGGCTCTGTGGTTCCTAGAGTTTTCGAATTCTAGGAGACCCTAGAGATGATCCAGGACAACCCCTGGCATCACAGAGAGACTGAGTCCAAAGTGGGTTCAGCTGCTTGCCTGAAGTCACAGAGTTATCTAGTAGAATATGGCCTTGAGGACTTAAATGTCTTTTTCCTCTGGATTTGGGTGGCAACAGAACAAAGCAGGCCTATGAGGGGGTCAAGCAGAGCCTGTGAGATGAGGAACACGGATCAATTCCAAAAAGAGAAACAGGCAATTAAGACACCAATGAGCTCAACCCAAATTAGGGGATGAAAGGATAAAAGATCCAAAGAGAGCGTGGGAGATAAAGGTCCAGCTCCTAGGCTGAGGGCCTCAGGGCAGAATGGGTTTCATCCTGAGCCAATGATCTTCCGAGCCAGTTGCTTCTTATATACTCACTGACTACCACCAGAACTGCTCTTACAGTTAGGTCAAGTGTGAGCCAGAGACGGCTGGGGATATGAGAACAAGAACAAAGTGGACAGGAAAGGGCTAGGAGGGAGACACTGCCCCATTTTTCATGCCTCCTTGCCCATTTGGAAACCTCATTAACTAATTCAGATCAGAAACAAGGAATTCTGCAGTTCCCAACTAAGTCATTATGGAAGGAATACCCTAAGCAACTTCCTAATGAAAGGACTTTAAATGATAGTGAGTTTCTAGTTTGAATGGAAAGTTCTGGAAACCAATCTTTACTCTCAAAATGGAATATTTACGGTGAAGAAAATATATGCCACTTCCTGAAATGCCCCATAATGAGCAAAGGTTGGGACACTTAGAGAGGCTAGGCTCCAAAACTTCTTCCAAGGGGAGCAGTTTAGTGTGACGAGAAATGCTACAGCAGCTTCTTTCAGAAAATTACCTAAGTTATCTTGGAGATCACACACTCCATTGATTGGAAGGTCATGGTCTTGACGAAACTGCTGGGTATGTTTTTACTCTTGTGCCAATAGGCTGTCCTTTAGAACTTCAACAAAGGCATTAAAGGAGTAATTAAAATCCATCCCGTTACTCTTCGGTCCCTGACCTCTTTTTTTTTTAATCATCAAATTTTATACTTTCAAGAAGCAATTTTTCAAACTGAGGACTATATTTTGCAATAGTCTGTACTGTTACACTCCTATAGTGGGATATAAGTAACACAATAGATATTTACGTACAGATATTAGAGCTGAAGGAGCACAAGTAAAATTTGTTATGTGAGACATAACTTATAGCCCAGAACAGCTCAGAATTTTTAATGCCATCCTTAATGGTGTCTTAATGAAGGCTTTCTGCAAGTGGAAAGTTGGCTGGATAATAGGCCATTACACCATGAACAGAGATTTTAAATTTATATTTCCTTTTCATTTTACTTCTTTCCATTAAGGCTTGATGGATAAAAAATTATGTAGCAATTGACTGCAGCCTACACCAGACTGTTTTCTATGGAGAAAATCATGATAATCGTGGTTGGATCCTAAAACTCTTTGAAAGTAATTTTCAAAGAAAGAGATCTTTTTATCTTCATAAATCAGTTGTGTTTTATGAAAACGTGTTTTGGAATGCTGCTGTAAATTATTTTTGCATCTGTGACATATAACTTTTAAGCTTCAAAGAAATACTATAAACTAGATAAAATACAAATATAATTGGATAGAGTAGACTTGTTGAGTATCTTTTTAGTAGGGCAAGAACTTTCTGATTAGGTAGATGGGGATGGTACTCCAGAAAGATTTACTGCGTACTGTGGTGAACACTAATTATGGGCTGAAGTCTTCTTTATAGAATAATTTTAATATTAGTGCTTTAAAACTATTAAATGGATTTTCATAATTATACTCCAATAAGTTTTGTATGTCAGGAAGATTTTAGCACTATTAACCTGAAATATAGGCCATAGAGGCCTATATTGAGCACACTGATGTTACTCTATTTTATCTCCTTTCTAGTAGAAGTAAAGCTGATATATCCATCATGCTATCAACCAGAAAGATTTACTAATTTCATTTTTTTGCATTTTCAATTACCCATAATAATTAATCTGCCTAATGACAAAAGGCATTTAAATCACTTAAAGTGCCTTATGATTCATCAAAAACATAATATTCAGTTTGAGGTAAATGTTATTGTATAGTATTATAAGACTTTAACTGATCAGTAATTTGAGCACAGTTTAATTTTGTTCTTCCCCAAGATAAAACCCCTACCCTCCCAAAGTCTTGATGGCCTTGAGGGGTAATCGGCCTGGCTGGGAGAAAGAGAAGTGGGTTAGATCAAATAGTGGCACACCCTAGTGTTCTCTGCAATCTCATATAGGAAGATGGGCTTGGGGTTACAGGGCATGAGAAGGTGGAACTCAGACTTGGACCAGAGAGTGGGGACACAGCGGAGAAGAGCAGAAACCTTTTGCAGAAAGAATGCAGCTAGCTGGATAGAGCTGAAGATGATGGATGAGAGGAATGTCAAAGTTCCCAGGATGCTGTGATCCAGCATAGAAGGTCCGGATCCCTAGACTTTCTGCTGAGCAGCAATGGAGACAGGAGTGAGAAAACCAGTGAGCTAGAGAATCCAGGTTGTGCTTATACAGATAGGAGGTCAGTTCTAGGAAACTAAGGGGAAGTATGGGTGATTGAGATCAGGGAAATCCTGCTGAAGGGAGAGAGCCCTAGAGATACTAACTGGGTCAGGGGATCAGAGGAATGGGAGGAAAGTAGCTTTGCTCTGAGGTTGGAGTAAATGGACGTACACCAAATTAGGGTGAAAACCTCTTTCTCAAAGGAACTATGGAATTGGAGAAACACACCTAGGAGGGGAAGTAAACCGAACTGGTTGTAGAAAAACTTTGTTTTTAAAACTCAGGACTAACAGAGGGGTCTGGGACATCAAAGGGAATCATACCAAGGAGACCTCGAAGCATGCCGGGTATATGGGGAAATTGGGTTTTCCTCACATGGGGCAAATGGAAATTGCTTTCTTCAGTGATTCTTCCAGTATGGTGCCTGGACCAGCAGACCCCTCACACCAGAAGTAGTCTTGGCCAGGCATGGTGGCTCATGCCTGTAATCCTAGCACTTTGGGAGGCCAAGGTGGGTGGATCACTTGAGGTCAGGAGTTCAAGACCAGCCTGGGCAACATGGCAAAAACTCGTCCCTACTGAAAATACAAAATTAGCCAAGCACAGTGGCGTTCGCTTGAAGCCTCCCAGCCACTCATGAGGCTGAAGCACAAGAATAGCTTGAACCTGGGAGGCAGAGGTTGCAGTGAGCTGAGATGGCACCACTGTACTCCAGCCTACGCAACAGGGCAAGACTGTCTCAATACAAAAAGAAGAAGAAGAAAAAAAAAGTAGAGTCTTTGAACTGGGGTTTAAAAAATGAATAGAAGTTACCATATAGAGAGGTTGAGAAACAATAGATCTGCCACTTGAATACAGTGAGTCGTCTTCCTCAAAGAGCCGTCTTCCTCAAAGAGCCCTCAGTCTCTCTTCTTGTAAGGAAGATACAGCAGTAAATAAATACAAGACACCATGATAAATGCTGTAATAGGAGTATGCCAGGAGGAAATGAGGACATTTAGGAGTGAGAGGTTTCAGTCAAGATCGAGGAGATCAGGGAAAGTCCACGGTGCAAGGAAGTTAAGCAAGTAAGACAGGTTGGGTGAGTGTTACAGGCAGATGAGAATAAGGCACTGCACCTAAGCAGTGGAAAGCACGCCTTTATTGTCCAGGCTCTGGTCCACAAAGTAAGTATCAGGAAATTATCTGACCATAATATAAGTTAGAAATCATTAAGAAAATGGTAACTGAAAAACAAACTTGTGCATTTGGAAAACATGTATATGTGCCTACACCCATATATGCACAAACAGGTATGCACATACACATACACACATACTTCTAAATAATCCATGGTCCAAGAAGAACTCTAAATGGAAATTAGAACATGTTTGAAATAGTGAAAACGATACTACTTATCAAAATCTGTAGTTTCAGGAAAGTAGCTATAAAAAGTCCTACAAGAAAAGGAGAAATAGAAAAATTAATAAACTAAGCATTCTGATTATAAATTAATCAGAATAACAGCAGAATTCAACCTAAAGTAAAGAACATTAAAAAAAGAAATGAAAGATGAAACAAAATAGAAGATGAACAAGGCTATCCATTGGTTCTTTGAAAAGATTAATAAAATGAGCAAATCTCTGGTGAGAATGAAAAAAGGAATGAATAAACACTTTAAGAAAAAAGCAGGCTAGGTGTGGTGGCTCATGCCTGTAATCCCAGCACTTTGGGACGCCAAGGCTGGTGGATCACTTGAGCCCGGGAGTTTGAGACCAGCCTGGGCAACATAGTGAGACGCAACCTCTAAAAGAAAAAATTTTTTAAGAAGATGCTACAGACACAGCAGATATCTAAAAGATAAAATTATATATTATGAATTCTTTATGCCAATTAATTTGGAAGCAAGAAAAAGAGAAATTTCTCAAAAAAATGAATGACCAAAACTTACTCAGAAGAAACAGAATAACTGAATGATTTAATAACTCTTAAAGAAATGTAATAAGTACCTTTTAAAAACTCTTCCTACAAAAAATCCCCACAAGACCAGATAGTTTTATAAGCTCAGAAACAATAATCTTATTCAAACTTTTTCAGGAAATATAAAAATATACATGGGAAAACTATAACCCAATCTCACTCATGACTATAGATGTAAAAATTCAAAACAAAATATTCATAAACTGAAGCCAACACTATATTAAAAAAAAATTGCATATCATGGCTAAATTGGATTTATTCCAAGAAGGCAAGGTTAACTCAATTAAAAAAAAAAAAAAGCCTGCTAATGTAAATTACCACATTAATAGGTTAAAGATGAAAATCTATAAAGGTACAGAAAAACATAAAATTCAACAAACATTCATGACAGTTACTTTTAGTTAATTGGGAATAAAACAAAATCTTCTTCATTTCCCTGAAGTCTAGGAAACCATACATAGTACAGTATGGACAGAAGAGAAAAGTCACCCTCAAAAAGGTTAAATGACTTGCCCAAGGTCATGTATCATTTCAACAGTAGAGCAAAGACTGGCCTGCATCTTAACTCTCAACTTTTTTCCCCACAATATAACATGTTCATGCCAGAAAATAAAGCTTTTTGAAAAACAAGTTAAAATATTCAAGATTTGCCATTATATAGATAACATTTATTTGAATCTCAAACATTGCCTCTTTCCAAAATTCTTATAAACATTAAGTTGGGTAAAATAACTTCTCCCTTGAAGTTTTTCCATTTGCTAGACCTTATCTTCAGCTGCTACTTCCAGCTTGCCTAGTTGCTAAGGAAAAAGGAAAATGTGTGCCTAAACTTGAAACATTGTTTACATCCGATCACACCACACTTTTTGTATTTCACACCACAATATATTAACAATACCAAGAAAGAGCTGATTTTATACAACATATAGATCCTCCTGTTAACTGATAGGCTCTTTTTTTATTTAGAGGAAATTCTTGTCTTTATTCAGAAAGGAACTTGTTCTCTCTCAACTTATTATCGAGTCAGAGTTACTCATCGGGTGCCTTGGCTCATGCCTATAATCCCAGCACTTTGGGAGGCCGAGGTGGGTGGATCCCTTGGGCCCAGGAGTTTGAGACCAGCCTCGGCAAAATGGCAAAACCCCATCTCTACAAAAAATACAAAAATTAGCAAGGCATGGTGGTACATGCCTGTAGTTCCAACTACTCAAGACTCCAGCCTGGGCAACAGAGTGAGACGCTGTCTCAAAAAATAGCAAAGCCATCTTTCACTTCCATAAAAAGTCCAAACACCTTAGCAACATGCCTGCAGATATTCTTGAACAAGCCAGCTCTTTTTCAAAGGTGCAATTTCGATTCCCCATCAAGTAATTTTCTGTTGAGTCTTGATAATGTATTCAACATTAATAAACATTTATTAAGCTTCTCCTATGTCCCAGACACTGCTAGGTGAGACAGCTGAATAGGCAGTCCTGCCTCCATGGTACACAAAATCAAATGTAACTATCTATCTCTGTACAGGATTTTCTGAATTGAAAAATAAGTATCACTTTCTAATTCTCATTAGCTTGAAAACTGAAACTTTAGATCTATTAGTAGAATACTGTAGCATATTTTGTGCTGATTCATTTTTAACTTGTTAATGAATTTTAGAGATCTCGTTCCATTTTATTACAAAATGTGGAATAGATGAGTGACCCCATTTGGTTTCCATTTCAATCAGTGTTACTTGTAATTGTGCCTATATTTTCCCATTTAAGAAAATCTCTTATCTTTGTATCTTGTGCTTTATTTCTACATTAGGAAGATGTTAAATGTTTATTTCATTTTTATAACACATCATCTTAAATATAATGCATAAAAAGAGCAAGTATACTAAGATGGCTTGGTTTGCCTTTTATATGTATTACTAATCAGTTCAACCGTAATGTTTATAATGTATCAACTTTAAAATGTAAACTAATATATTAGTAACAGCTCCAAAATATTCCTAGGTGGGTACATAGTACATTTCAAAAATTAAGTTTTGTTTTTGTTTTGCTTTAAAGAGATAGGGTCTTTCTCTGTCACCTAGGCTTGAGCTCACTGCTGGGCTCAAGTGATCCTTCCACCTCTGTCTTGCAAGTATTTGGGACTATAGGTACGTACCATCATGCCTGGCTAACTAAACAAATTCTTTTTAGAGATAGGGTCTGGCTTTCTTGCCCAGGCTGGTCTTGAACTACTACCCTTAAGCAATCCTCCTTCATCAGTCTCCCAAAGTGCTAGGATTGCAGGCATTAAGTCACCATGCTCAGCCTAAAGCTTTTATATTTGCTTGAACAGATTAAAAACTTATGTATAAGCTAATAGTCCTCTCACCCACCATTCCCAAAAAGACCTGGGTTGATGACTGAAGTCTACATACCCAGAGACTGTTCTCAATGACCCGCTGGGGTTCTAAACACCTCATACTCTGCTCACTGTTTCCCTAAGATCTGCAGCTCTTCTGCCATTTTAGTGAGGCCATGTCCTAAGGATCCAAAGTGTAGTTCTCCTCAGCTTTCAAGACAATTTATTTTTTTTCTTAATCATTATACTTCTATAGAAACACAAAACTTGAATTATATTATAGAAGGCCAAATCTGTTTAAAATCTTTAAGAACTCTGTATACTTTCCCTGCAATATAGTATAGAAAGGCAATAAGGCGTCATCTAGGTCTAGGTGAAAATCATGGATTCAGTTGCCAGCTTGTCATCTGGGTTTGAATCCCAACTCTAGCACTTACCAACAGTGTGACTTGAAGTAATTTAAACTCTGTACCTTATATTTCTTATCTGTAGAACAAAAATTTCAATTGTATCTACCTCACAGGTTGTTGTGAGAATGTAAATGAGTAGATAAAGGGCTTAGAACAGTGCTGGGCATGTAGGAAGTGCTTTAAAAAAAGGATATTAACCATTATTTTAAGATGGCCAGCTGAGTAGGCTTCTCAGAGTAATCCCCAATCTTGGAATGAATCAACTTCCCTGTTGAGAAAACAAATCAGTCCAGTGTTCTATGGCCCAAGGCCCTCTGTTTAGCATAGTAATGCACTTTTATTTGTACATTGTACTTTGGATTCCAGCAGCAAAGTTGGTTCCTATGCTATCCTCTTGTGACTTTCCTGCTATGGAGTCTTATTCTCAGATCTTAACCCCATTCCACCTATGAGTTAGAAGTGAAGAATGGCTATTCTTTGAGGAAAAACGGGCCCCAAGTAGAGATCTATCCATTTCTTCTATTTCTTCTCTCATCTTCAATTCTCATTTCTCCAAACTTGCAGGTGAAAGAGATCCTTCAGAATTTCTTCTTGCTTAGGCAAACCGAGTCATTGCCTAGTGCCTTCTCACTGTATGGTTCAAAACATTATGTCATCAAGTTTGCAGTATGAGTTATGATCTCTCTTTAGTCTTTAGACAAGACCTTCCCTCAAGTTTGTTATATTTGTTCACTGTAGATATATTTCAAGTGGAAAAATTCAGTCAACACATACTCCCCGTAGTAGTCACCTAATTTTCTAATGCCAAACATCTAGGCTGTCTTTCCCTTTGTAGAACTATAACATCCCTACTCTTAGCCCAATTATTGAGGTTAATGTGCCTCTATAGCTGGGTTTCAGGGGGAATGTAGTATAATCCAACATATGTATTTTAGCCCCTTGATCACCTGTACTAACCTACAGAACCGGATGAGCTTGAAATTGCTGTGGTCTACCACAGAGAGCCTAAATCCAGAAGAAACAGATCCTCCTGATAGAATTTGAGCTCCAAATCAAGCTAGGTTCACAAAAACCAAAGTTGGGTTTTGATATGGTTTTTTGGTAGGTATATAATGTAGGTATATAAAAAACAAGGCCAAATGTGAAAGCCTGCCTAGGAAAAGCTGGAGTTTGCTTATTATACTCTCTCTGTTAAAATACTCCCCTTTAGACAAACCCATGCTGAAATAGGATAGGCCTATTGCTAGTAGCACCCATTCCAATCACCAGGGCAGTTTATTAGCCTTTTATCTCTACTGAGATAATACCATCAGTGGTCCCTAAAAGCTGGTCTATACCCTGGCACGTGTCAGTGACAACATTTCCACCAGGCCATAGCATTCTTCTCAGATAAGTTCTACTACTATGTGACAGTGAGCAAAGCCTGAGCCAAGTCCTAGGTATGCGTGGTATTGGGGCTCAGAACATGACACCCCCAAGTATGATGCTTTAGCATGCTGAGTAAAAGAGACTAGAAGCCCTCAAAAGCAGCCTCAGAATGAAGGTCTCTAACCTTTTCCTACCTTCCTGCTTCTTGCTCCATTCTTCTCCAAAGTAAATCATAAAACCTGGAAATACTATTCCAACCTTCCCCCACATTTCTAGGTCTTAAGACCGTCCTTTGATAAAGGTCCTGCTCCCATACCCAGGAAGAAGGAAAGCTACACAGAAAGACCAAGAAAGACCTGAACAGATAAGCCTTGTGGGTTTCTTCAGTTTATTACCATTAGATCACACCCGTTTGTCCAGTCATGTTTCTATGTGACTATCCATTCTTCCATTATTCATCAGACATAAGAATGAAAACACAGTTTTCCCTGCATATTTGAGTCTTCATTTCTGAAGGCTCTCATATCACATAAAACTTGGATTAAATTTGTTATGCTTTTCTCTTTTAACCTGTCTTTTGCTATAGGAGTGTTGGCTTGACCCTTACGATGGATGAGGAAAGTATCACATCATTCTGCCCCTACAGTGGCCACTGAGAGAGGCTACTCTGAAACTCCCATCCTACTCTCACCAATAAGGCAACAAGTGTGAACTTCCCCCCTCCAGATGATTCAGGGAGAAGGCAGGAGAAGCAACTGAAGGTATGGAAGCCATTGTTCTATGGCTTTTAGGTGTGCTCAAGATATACTGAAACAGTATTATGTGGCTTCCACTTTAGCCAGAATATCTAAATGCCATCAAATTTACACAGATTACAAAAAAAAAAATACTAGAATAAATTGCCATTTGAACTCTAATCTGTGGTGAAGAGACCCCTAAGATCACAAACTTATATCCAGACCACAATTAAATGGTAAACATTACAAAATGGAAATTGTTTATAAATTTCTACATTTAGATTTTCAAAAATAGATCCTAGTAAAATGCTGCCAACTTTCTTCTGACGTGAAGTATTGTCCTTTATTCTAATTATAGATCTTTCTTGGTGTAAGATAAAAATATTCTTTTTTTTGACATTAGATTGAAAGTAAGATAGCAGAATTTATTTTGTCAAGTACATGTAAAAAAATTGTCAACCTTAGGATCAAGAGTCCATATTAACATTAAGTGGTCTAAAAGCTTGGAGACCACTGAGACACAGTGCCAGTTAAACAAATTTCCATTCCCAGTACTAGCCATAAATTACCCATGCTTGACATTTAAAGTAGCAAATTAATTATCTTTCATTTTTAAAAGAACACATTTTACTTTATACTTTTCCCTAAGATTTTAATTAAAATACAGTAGTTCTCCCTTATCTGTGGGGGATGTTCCAAGACCCTCAGTAGATGTCTGAAACCTCAGATAGTGCCAAACCCTATAGAGACTGTTTTTCCCCCACACATAAAAATCTATGATAAAGCTTAATTTATGAATTAGGCACAGTAAGAGATTACCAACAATAACTAATAATAAAATAGAACAATTATAACAACCTGCTGTAATAAAAGTTATATATATGAAATGTTTCTTTCTCTCTCTCAAAACATCTTGTACTGCACTCTACCCATGTAATATTTTTGGACCACAGTTGACTGGGGTAACTGAAACCATGGGTAACTGACAGTGTGGAAAGCAAAACTGTAGATAAGGATGGACTACTGTGATTGAAAGAAGTAAACCACACGGAATGTTACAGAAATACCAAAGAATTACAGGCAGACAACAGATAATGAGAATTCTTTTAAAAAGAGATACACAACAGAGAAGAAAAATAAACCGTTTTAATATACACTATTTGTACATTAATTATAAACTGTGGCAGTAAAAGCTTTCCGGACATTGGCAAGAAAAGCTGAGAAATTGTTGGTCTTCCTTACATTCTCTTGAAATTCTGCTAGGCACTCAAGATGAGGGGCACTATCTGACACTAGAAAAAAAAAATCAAAGACAATTAGAATGAGATTTTTTATGGCAGAGAAGCACTTCTAAATTAGATGCTCTCATTTGATTTGAATGTCGATTCTATTTTAATGAAATTCTTTAAGCATAAAAGAATACACTTGATTTTCATATGCCAACTATCTTTTGGACCCTTCCTTTGTTTAATCTCTAAATATTCAAATCTTAAGTACTATAATCTTGCTTTCAATTTAAACAGATGGCAATCAAGGATTGAAGAGTTTAGTGATACAGTTTAGTGCCCATCATCTTAAACCTATATGTTTTAACTATTTAAACTAGTTGTTTTTTTTAATTGTTAAGTCATTTTTTTTTTCTGCAAAACTTTGGTCTGACTGATTTTTCTTTTCTGACCACTGGATTTTTTAAAAAAAAAACAACTTTTTTTTTTTTAGAGTCTTGATTTGTCACCAAGGCTGGAGTAAAGTGGAGTGGTGCAATCTCAGCTCACTGCAACCTCCACCTCCTGGGTTGAAGCAATTCTCTTGCCTCAGTTTCCCAATTAGCTGGGATTACAGGCACCTACCAACATGCCCACCTAATTTTTTGCATTTTCAGTAGAGACAGGGATTTGCCATGTTACCCAGGCTGGTCTCGAACTCCTGACCTCAAGTGATCCACCCACCTCTGCCTCCCAAAGTGCTGGGATTACAGGCATGAGCCACCACGCCTGGCCTGAAAAAAGAACAATTTTCAATGCCCATCCTTAATAACTTACAATTATGAAACAAATATCTAGAATTTTCCAAGTGAAATGGCAGGCATTAGAAAATGTGGTTGCTATTCCAAGAGTGGTTATTTAAAGGGTCTGTTAATCAAATAAGACTCAAAGTCACAAATAACAGTATTGTCCTTGTACCAGCTGGTACACTGGGACAAGTCTCCCGTGAAGGTGGCCAAAGGAAAAGAAATTCAACCATTATCAGATTTCTAGCTCTCTGGTACAGATTGCTTAGGAAACAAGGTCCACGACCACAGCAGAGAAACAACAGCAAAAGGCCTCTGGTCCAAAATATATCCTGTATATTCTATTTTAACATATCATCTATATACTATTAGACTATACCGTAAGAGAATATACTATTTAGAGAAAATTGAAAAGCTAGATAAGAGGTTTTTGGGGGCTTGCTTTTTAAAATCTAGCACTAATTGAATTGGAAGATACTTACTTAGAGAGAAAAAAACCCCGAATATCTGTATATGAATCAGATTCTCAAAATATAAATTCCCTAGGAACAGGAACTGAGTCACAGGGCACAGCGCTGTGCCAGATCAGCAGTTCATGTGAGTGTCTGTCAGCTACAAAGGCTGTAAGATGATAGTATAGGTGTAATGAGCTGACAACCAATTTTACGAATTCCAATAAGTTAAGGATTCTTTACACAGGGGCATTAGAAGAATAGACAAGAGATAAACATATTTCTTTTCTCTTCTTGTTCACATTATTATCAATGACATGTTTTCCTTATAAATCGAAGGCCTTTCAGCCAGGTGCAGAATCAGTGACTACCCTTTATTATCAATGTGTGAGACTTGCAGGATGAAACAGTTTTTCAAAAATATATCTTTGAAAAAATTATTAAATTCTGGTGACTTTATATTAGATTTTAAAATCATCCACTTGGATAAATTCTAATATTCACATTTAAGCAACCATATTCTTTAAAGCTTCAGCTTTTAAAAAAGTTATCTAAAAGGACAATTCATATTTACACATGAATGCAGTGATCTTTGCTCTTCAGATTTTCCAGGCACTGTGGCACTGTGCTATCCTGAAGAGATGCTACTTATTAAGGATCCTAGATAATGTCCATAAATCAAGACTATATTCTCTTCCTTTAGGAGACCATAACCCAAAAAGCAAGACTAAAAAAGGAAGCAATTCCTCCATATTACTTTATATTCTGATTGAAATAACATTTTGGGATGCCAATCTTAAAAACCAGTTAAGAGATGTTAGTACATACCTTCATAGTCGCGTGCTTCATTTAGATGCAGGGAAAACATAAATGGGCTCTCAGGATTCTTAGGGTCAATATTAGTGAATATAAACTGCAATTTCTCACCTGAAAAGAGATTAAACTATTTAGTGTGTCAAAGCTTTCAATGGAGATATGCTTTCTTACTCCATCTTTGATCAATATCTGCACTGCTAAGTATATAGTCACGTAACCAACAATTCTAATGCAGAAGTTACAGATTCATTTTAAAATATATTATAGTTTCAATATGACATCAAAAACACAGCCAACAAAAGAAAAACTAGGTAATTTGACTTTGTTAAAATTAAAAACTTGTCCTTCAAAGAATGCTATCAAGAGAAGGAAAAGACAACCTAAAGAATGGGAGAAAATATTTGCAAATCATTTATCTGATAAAGGTTGAATACATAGAATGTATTTAAAACTCCTACAGCTAAAAACCACCCGATTCAGTAATTGGCAAAAAACTTGAATAGACATTTATCCAAAGAACATATAAAAATGGCCATTAAGTACACAAAAAGATGCTCAACATCATTAGTCATTATGTAAATGCAAGCCAAAATGACAATGAGATACCATTTCATACCCAGTAGGATGGCAAATAAATAAATGGAAAATAACAGTGTTGGTGAGGATGTGGAGAAACTGGAACCCTACCTAGTACATTGCTGGTAGAAATGTCAAATGTTACAGCCACTGAGAAAAACAGTTTGGCAGATCCTCAAAAGGTTTAAATATGACCCAGAAATTTCATTCCTAAGTATATACCCAAAAGAACAGAAAACAAAGACTCAAGTAGGTAACTATATGCCAATGTTCATAACGGCATCATTCATAGTAGCCAAAAAGTGGAAATAACCCAGTGTCCAGCAACAGATGAATGGATATAGTATATACATACAATGGAATATTGTTCAGCCATAAAATGGAATGAAGTTCTGACACATGTAACAACATGGATGAACCTTGAAAACATAATGTTAAGTGAAATAAGCCAGACACAAAAGAATAGATATATGATTCTACTTGTATGAACTATCTAGAAGAGAAAAATTCATCGACAGAAGGTAGATTAGAGGTTACCACAGAATGGGGAAAGAAGGAATAGGGAGTTGTTATTTCATAGGTACAGAGTCTCTGGGGTGATATAAAATTTTGGAAAGAAATAGTGGTTTGTGGTGGTTGCACAACACTGTGAACATAATTGATCTCAATGAATCGTACACTTAAAAATGATTAAAATGGCAAATTACAGGTTATAGTTTATCACAAAAAATATATTATCAAATTTAATTTGACATTTTTCTACAGCTACCTGTACTTAAAGCTTATTTTCCAAAAGACCTGCAAATGCCCCCAAAGTAAAGACCTCATAGAAATTCAAAATGGTAGCGACAAAATGCACAAAAATTTGCATGCATTTTAGCTTTTTCTATAGCATAATTAGAAAATCTCATGACAAACTTTTAAAATTATAACAAATCTTCAGAAACTTAAAAAAAAACTATCTTGCAATCAACTATGGAATGAAATATAATGTCAATACATTAGGTTTTAAAACTGTTAACAGTAATGAGGGAAAATGAGGGAGATACAGGCCAAGGAAAACAGATTTCATAAAATATAAATTTTAGGCAAGAATAAAGAGTTTTAACTTGGGTTTTCTCTTTCTTAAAACATTATTTCTGACTTTGAAAGCGATGACAAAATATATTTTAAATCTAAGAATAATTTTAAAGGCTTAAAACTAGCTGTTTAAAAACAAAACTAAACAAAATTAAAAAGTACCCCAGGATGACAGTAAGTATAAACTTAGAGTTCAATGGATCAAAAATTCAAAGTTGAACTTTATATTCTCCTTTAATCAGAACGTTAATTTTTTTTATTAAAAACTCATTCTAATTGATAGGATGAATAGATGTATGGAAAAACGACTCAAACAGGCCAAGAAAGAAATATAATTAGTAAGCAAATCGAAAAAACTGTTTTTATTAATAATCAAAGAAATGATTTTTTTTTTTAAAAAAGTTCTATTCATGCCTAGTCAACTACCACAAACATTAAAAAAAACCTTAAAAAATACAAATCTGGTAACAATATAATGAAATGGGTTCTCTCACACATTGTGGATAGGTGTGCATAAAAGTTAATATGCCAGGGCTGAGACTGCTATCCTTGGAAACTTAGAAAGCCCTGCTTGCCTGGTGAACCCTTGGCAGCTGTGGTCTTTTTGATGATTCACTAGGAGAACTCATAGGATTCACTCAGCAGCATATGGCCATACTCAAGGCTATGATTTATTACAGCAAAAGAATACAACAAAATCAGCAAAGGGAAACGATACATGGAGTTAAAGTCCAAGGAGAACCAGGCACAAGCTTCCAGAGCCTCTAATAAGCTTCTGGGGAGACAACACTTCACGTGTGTTGTCACAATTTGATGCTGGAGGAATTAAACACATCCTGTTTAACTTTACTGGGTTAGGACTCTTGAAGGCTTGTGCCAGGTTTCCTCTAGACTTAGCCCCACGTGCTTTTGTTCCTTTCCTGATCCTGTTTTGTATCCTTTTGCTGCAGTAAATCTTAGCCATGAATATGACTGTATCCTAAGTCCTTCTAGTGAATCACCAAACCTGAGAGTGATCTTGGGAAGCCCAGACACAACAGACATTGCCATACATTAGTGATGTACATGTGATACACATGCAACAGGCATAAAAATATTCCTGCTTTTTATGGCCTAGCAATTCCTCTCTAGGAAACAAATTAGATGGAAACCATACAAGAAAATGAGAAAGTCTATCCTCATTGGTTTATAATAGCCCCCCCTTATGCACCAGGGAGAAATATGTTCCAAGATCCCCAACAGATGCCTGAAACCACAGATAGTACCAAACCCTATGTAAACAGATGTTCCTTGACTTACAATGGCACTATGTGCCAATAAACACATCATAAGTCAAAAACACTGTAAAGCAAAAATGCATTTAACACCCTGATAAACTGATTATAAAGCCAAAAAATTTTAAGTTGAACTATCGTAAGTCAGGGACCAGCCATACTATGTTTTTCCTACACGTACATACCTATGATAAAGTTTAAGTTGTAAATTAGGCACAGAAAGAGATTAACAACAACAACTAATAATAAAATAGAACAATTACAATAATACACTGTCCATAAAAGCTATATAAATGTGACTTCTCTCCCTCTCAAAATATCTTATTGTACTATACTAATCCATTTAATATCATCAGACCATGGTTGAAGGTGGGTAACAGAAACCACGAATAACAGGGGATGACTGTATGTCTAACGCTGAAAAACTGGCAGAATCCAAATGTTAGAAGCAAAATATGTGTTAAACAATAGATAAATGGTTGAATAAATTATGCTACATTAATTATGAATTATTATACCACTCTTTAAAAATTACCATTATGAAGGCTATAGCAACAGAGGAAATGCTAATACAATGCTGATAGGAATAACAACAATTATTTGCATGTTGACAATCATGCCAAAAATACATTTATTAAAATATTGAATCATAAATAACTAGAGTATCAGTAACTATGTTAGAAAAATTTTAAAATTGTAATTTTTCCTGTTTTCTAAAAAGTTAATGTGGTCATTATTTCGGTTGAAAATATTCTTAAAATTCTCCTCTACTTAAGAAAAGACATACTTTTCTAATCTACTATGCTTTATTTTTATTAACAAACTTACCATAAATTTTTCGAATTTCTAGTCCAAGTCGATCTTTATATAAGTCTGCAGATTTCTGCAGCCTTTTCAACCTCTCTGCATTCGCTTTATTAGCAGTAGAAATAGCTGTGATTGAAAAACATGCAAATGCAAATGTTTTAAATGACAGTAAATTAATGCTCACTAATTTTTTAAATGTAAAATCAACTATAAAATGATGCCAAGCCTCTGAATCTGCTTCCACTTATTGTTTCTATATCTACCGATTAACAAAAAGAAGCTTCTGTTCATTTAAGCTGGAAGGAAAAACTGCTCAAGAAAATGTATACAGATAGTGAGAATAAGAAGCTTTGTTTTACTTTATCATGTAGTAGCATGAAGAAATAGGCCAGGGATTTGTATGGCTAGCATAGAAAAAAACAGTCTTCATTTATACTATTGTGCTTTTTCTAGATAACCAATTGCTTCATGGGGAAATGTTCTATTCCTTTAAGCATAACTATTTCTTATGAGAAGTCAGCCTTATTTCATGCTAGTCTAGTTTTTTTCTTTTCTTTTTTTAAAGTTAGCACAATACTCCCTAAGTATACTTTAAAGCAGCACAATAGTCACTAAGTAATGAGAAAAATAATTTCACATTTTAGACTTGGATAAGAACTGCACAAGAAAAAGCATTAAACTTTGTTATTTTCAGGAGATTTGAAGAATATATTACCTAGTTTGTGAGAAAACAAGGTTCCTTTCTAAAAGATGCACTCATTTGAATATGAAAGTTCTTTACACAAAGAGATTTTGCAGCATAAAAAGAACGCTTAATATTACTTGGCAGAGAATGTATAGTCAATAAATATTTGTTGCAAAAAGGACACAATGGCTTGTCCAAAGCAAATTTTATTTAGGGATGCCATTTCTCACTCTGCCTAATTAAACCCTCATATCAATTTCATTATTACTCTGATTTTATTAAAAATCACAAGGGAAGGCCCTTTAAGTAAGACAAAAGAAAATAAAACCCAGCTAGCTTACTTTAACGACATCTTGCAGAGATAAGTGGCTAGTTATGCCCTGAGGTACTGTAATCCATTTTTAGCAATGAACTGGAACAGGCAAGATGTACTTAATAATGGTGAACTGTCACCACTTTAAATTTTAGATCACCATGTTTACAACAGGAAACTTACTTTCCTTCTTCCTAGAATATTCTTCCTTAAGATCCTGGATATTTGCAGTCAGTACTTCCAATTCTTGCTTTTTGTCTTTTACTTCAGCAATCAATTTTAACAAGTTATCCTTTTTTTCTTGAATGAGCTTATTTTGCCTGCTGATCTCTGTAAGAAGCACAAGGTATTAGTTAAAATATGCTTTGCTCTCTGACATGTATCTAAGAAAAGACCAAAGTTTACTGATTTTCATAAAGATTAATAATGTTTTGATTGATAAGCATTTTCTAATGATTCAAAAATTATAAAAGACAAAAAAGAAAAAAAATCCTAATCTATTCTTTCCCACTCATCTTTGAAAAAATGTGATATAAACGCTTCTTAAAATGAGAATAGCAAATTAAACCAAAAAACAGAAAATCAAAAATCATGACCCTTGCAGCTCCCCACTCCAAATAAGTACAGAAATAAAAACTACCAAGAAAGATAACCAAACTCTATTTTTTATTTTATTTTTATATATTTTTTGAAACAGGATCTCGCTGTTGCCCAGGCTGGAATGCAGTGGCACAATCACGGCTCACTGCAGCCTCCTACCTTAGCCGTCCAAGTACCTGGGACTACAAGCACACATCACACCACGCCTGGCTAATTTTTAAATATTTTGTCTCACTATGTTGCCCAGGCTAGTCTCAAACTCTTAGGCTTAAGCAATCCTCCTACCTCAGCCTCTCATAGTGTTGGGATTACCAGCGCAAGCCACCACACCTGGCCAACAACCAAACTCTAGAAGATAGATGGCTTTACACAGTGCTTTGAAGAAAAAGGCTCACTTTAATGCTATATAAATTATTCTGGAACATACCAAAAGACAGAAATAAGTCAAGGAAGACAGGTGGGCAGGCAAAGCTTATAATGTAAGCATAATTCTAAAACTAAAACAAAAAATTAAAGATAGCACAGGCCCTCTACCCACAACCATATAAACTAACCTCACTTAAAAACATAGGTACAAAGATGCTCAATAAAATATTAACTTACATGAAAAATAATCCACTAAGAGCAAATATAGTTTGTTCTAAGGATTTTATATAGTGAAGGTATAATATTAGGAAAATCCATCACATGAATAGGAATTGAAGAGACATTTCATATAAATTCAGCATCTACTCCTGATACTGATTCTTAAACTACCAATGGAAGGACATTTCTTTAACAATGCAGAAGCAAATCAAAAACCTTTCAAATCCCATAATAACTATTTGTCATTTCCAAAAGATGGATGCTGGCTAGCACTGTTATTTAATATTTTCCCTAGAAGTTTCTGGCCAACACAGATATTTAACTGGTAAAACTATAAGAAAAAGGAACTATTTTCATTATATATAGACAATAGACAACTATCTAGAATATTTAGAAAAATCTACTGAAAACCTAGCAGAATTTGTGGTACTACACACCAAAAAAATCAATAGATTTTGTACATAATACCAGTGATTAATATATAAGTGAGAACAGATGTTTATACTAATATTAATACTAGCAATATTAGTTTTCGCTCTTTGTTTTTATTGGTTTTATTAGTTTTTGCCATTCTGTGCTATTTTTAAGTACCGTGTTATTTTTAAGTACTGGCATATTTTTAAGTACTGGCATACCTCGGAGATGTTGCAAGTTCTACTCCAGATCACTGAAACAAAGCGAATATTGCAATAAAGCAAGTCACAAATGTTTTGGTTTCCTAGTACATAGAAAAGTTATATTTATGCTATATTGTAGTCTATTAAGTATGCAATAGCATTATGGCTAAAAAAAAAAAACCAATGCACATAATTAAAAATATTTTGTTGCTAAAAATGCTAATAATCATCCGAGTGTTCAGCGAGTTCTAAATTTTTGCAGAGGGAGGGTCTTGCCTTGATGTTGTTGATGGCTGCTGACTGATCAGGGTAGTAGTTGCTGAAGGTTGGGGTGGCTGTGGCTATAAGAAGACAACAATAACGTTTGCTGCATCAATCAACTCTTTCATGAATGATGTCTCTGCAGCATACAATGGTGTTTGACAGCATTTACCCCTGGTTGAACTTCTTTCAAAATTGGAGTCTGTCTTCTCAAACCCTGCTGCTACTTTATCAACTAAGTTTATGTAATATTCTAAATGCTTTGTTGTCAGTTAAACAATGTTCACAGCATCTTCACCAGGAGTGGATTCCTTTCCATAAAACCACATTCTTTGCTCATCCATAAGAAGCAACTCCTTACCCATTCACGTTTTATCAAGAGATTGCATGGTTTTAGTCACTTCTCTCTAGCTGTGAAAGTCTTAGATGGCATCTTCTTCTAACAGAAAACTGTTTCATCTACATCGAAAATCTGTTCTTTAGTGTAGCCACTTTTATCAATGATCTTAGCTAGGTAAGTCGCTGTAGCTTCTACATTAGCACTGCTGCTTCATCTTGCACTTTTATGTTATGGAGACAGCTGCTTTCCTTAAACCTCATACACCAACTTCTGCTAGCTTCAAACTTTTCTTCTGAAACTTCCTCATCTTTCTCAAGTCTTCCTAGAATTGAAGAGGGCTAGGGTCTTACCCTGGATTAGGCTTTTGCTTAAAGGAATGTTGTGGTTTGTTTGTTCTTCTATTCAGGCCACTAAAACTTTCTCTACATCAGTAAGGCTGTTTCTCTTTCTTATCATTTTTGTGTTCAATGAATTAGCACTTTTGCTAATTGGCGCAAGAGGCCAAGCTTTCAGCCTGTCTCAGCTTTTGACACACTTTCCCACTAAGCTTAATCATTTCTAGCTTTTCATTTAATGTGAGAGACCTATGACTCTTTTCAGCTGAACACTTAGAGGTCACTATAGGGTTATTAATTGCCCTAATTTCAATACTGCTGTGTCTCAGAGACTAGGGAGGCCCAAGGAGAGGAAGAAAGACAGAAATGGCTGGTCAGTGGAGCAGTCAGAAGTCACTCAACATCTATCCATTAAGTTCGCCATCTTAGATGGGTGTCATTCATGGCACTTAAAACAATTACAATAATAATGTCAAAGATCACTGATCATAGAGCACCACATGAAATATAATAATGACAAGTCTGAAATCTTGTGAGAATTACCAACAAGTGGCAGACTTGAAGTCAGCACACGCTGATGGAAAAATGGTGCCCATGGACTTGCTTGACACACGGTTGCCATTAACCTTTAATTTGTAAAAATTGCAATATCTGTAAAGTGCAATAAAGTGAAGTGCAATAAAACAAGGTATCCATGTACCAAAATACTGGCTTTTTACATCTGTCTCACATATTGGCTAGCACCTCATTACTCCTTCTTGGCTTTAATCCTTCTACCCTCCCTGCCTTCCCCATGTCCCTGTCACTATCTGTATAAGTTCTTCCTGCCCTAGCGCTCTTAAACACTCAGCTTCTGCAACTACCCAGCCCTTTCTCACACATAGGCTCAAAATAAAAACAACAATGCCTCTGCATAAACCTGGCCAGACCTCTCTGCCGGGAAAGGAGTAACAATGGCAGGGCCACTTCTTCCTCTGTTTGTTGGAAGAAAGATAACAACTGCGGTGACTTGGGGCCCACTGCCCAGAGACAGTGTCCCCAAAGTGCCAATCAAAGGGCTAAATAAGGCAGGAAGGCACAAAAAGCCTAAGAGTTCTAGGGCAGAGATTATTGTGGTCAAATAAGTAAGGCCAGTAGAGCTCATGTGGTGCTTTACAATATGCTTATAAATTTTTGAATTAAAGATTTAGTTTTACTAATACTTAAATGAAATCTAAACACTTTAAAATCAAATGCCAATTAATAATACCAGTAGTCTAGAATTGTATCAAATAAACCAAACTATCTATACTGTCATTTAATTCCAGTATCAGAATTATAAGTAAATATGTGCTCCAAGAATGAGTAATTTTTTTTCTCAAAGTTAAACAAGAGTTAGTCCACCACCAAATTTATGAAGACTTTAAATACCATAAATCTTCAAAAGAGAAATACACTATAATCTGTTTCCCAAATTGAAGCGAGCAAGGAATTCTCAGTGCTTGAACAACATCTTTCAAGATGAGCATTCCTCAGGCAACAGGGAAATCTCGTTTATACAGGCAACAAACAGAAAATTCAGAATCAACCTAGATCAAGAAATATGTAGGCTCTCTTAAAAAAAAAAACACTGCAAAGCTTGTCTGAGACACATATTTGATCTCGATATATGAAGAGATATTTTATGCTTCTAAATATTATAAGAGACATGCCAAACAAATGTTGGCATATTTTGGAAGTTAATATGATAAATGAAATACCAAATCAATGTTCAAGAGGTACATTATTTTCTAAACAGTGCTAAAATTCAAAATAAATTCTTTAGTCTTTTACTACTTTTTTTAAAGAAGAGGAAAAAGACTCAGCAGTTCAGTAACTTGCCCAAAGCTGTATTTGCTAGGATGAAATTAATGATAAGACCGCATTCAAACTCAGGCCTTCACTTCAATGGCAATGCTTTGCCTGTTAAACTATCCGCCTCCAACAATGAGTTACCATTTTAATCTCAAGAGGAAGATACAAATACAAATTCGTAAGGAAAAAAACAGATAAAAAATGAAACACAGAATGCAGATGATTAATAAATATGAAAGATAACCTCAGATAAATCACAGAAATGCAAGTAAAGCAATAAAATTTCAATTTTCATTTATTACAACAATGTTTACAAAAATAACGACAAATGTTGAGAGGTATGCAAAATGCTAGGGTCCTTCTGGAAAATATTTTCGACATTGTAAAATAAAAGAGCCTTAAGAATACTCACCTCCTGTGACCCAGCAATTTCATTTTTACAAAGTTACCATAGGGAAATACGGTATGTGCAAATATTTATATATAAAAATTCTTTTTCAGTATTTATAATGAAAAACTGAAAACATCCTCAATGGCTAACAAGTAAATGATTTTTAAAATACAGTAAGTCAATAAGATGGAATGTATTTTCAAGAAAATTTAGCTATGTGGGAAAATTCTCTCAAAGTTGAAAAAAAAAGATAGTTATATAGATACCATGAACATAATTATGTTAAAAATCTACATAGCTCATGAAAAATAAAAGCTAGAAAGTCATTTTGTTAATGTGGTTCTCAACATTACAGGTGATATTTTTGGTTTACTTTTTTGTATGTTCTAAGAATATGAACATGATCATATATTATGTCAAGTATAATTTAAAAATACACATCTTACAAGAAAGAAAATGCTACCATTTAAAGAAAAGTATTAAGTAGAATTGTGCTACACAAGAAATCCAGATTGAAGTCAAAGGTCTCAACTCTGATCGAGCTCATCAGTTGCTACCCAACAACCTCGGTTAAAATCACAACTTCTGAATCTCTTTTCCTCATTTGTAAAACAGGGATAACAGTTGCTACTCCGTTCACTGGGGTTAGAGTATCCAGTAATAATAATACGAAAACTTTTAAACTAGTGACACATAAATACGACACATAAGAGTGTTTTTATTATAACATTTGAAGAGCTGTGTGAATTTGTGGCCAATAGAAATGTAAGGGCCCTTGATGCTGTGTGACTATTATTGCATATGTACACAGTTGGCTGTCTTATTCCCAGGACAGACATTTCAAACTTTCACTCCTACTTGTGTTTTCACTCCAATGCAGATCAGTATGGTACAATGGAAAGAACACAGACACTTTGGTTGCAATCCTAGATCCTCTATCTACTCCCAGACCTTAGGCAAGTTTCTTAACCTCAGTGAGCTTCAATTTTCTCATCTGTAAAACAGGGATAATCTCTGTCTTAGACAGACTTCAGGATTTATAATAATTTAAAAGCCTGCCCATAGTAAATACCTCTCAGCTTCAACAGATGATTTTCCCTCTTGTGATAATTAGCATTTATGGCTCCAGAATTTTAGGCTATTTTGTTCTCTGCAGTATCATCCTAGAAGATTACCTGGTATAGAGGAGTAGCTCAACAAATATTTGATGAGTGAATGAATTCCCTCTACCTTTCTTATTCCCAAAATAATGTCTATCTCAGTCTTTACCTTACTGGATCTACCTATGACTTCCAATGTTGACAACACCCTTTCTTGTTTATTTCTTCTTTCAGTTTTGGTGACCTTCCCTCTTAAGTCCTCTGCTCTCCAATGACTAATTCTATCTTCCCTGGTCCTTCCCATTTACCCCTCTCTCATCGTCTGTTCTCCAATTACTAATTCTATCTTCCCTGGTCCTTTCCATTTACCCATCTCTCAAATTAAAGAGGAAAGGTAATGCTTTGAAGATGAGTGAGGCTTTTGGAGTTAATCTGATGATCTGGGGCAAATCACAGTCTCTCTGTGACTGTAATATCAGTAAAGTAGGAATAACAATAAATAATAGCAACTCTGGAGAACTGTCATAAGGACTGAAGGAGATGGTCAATGTAAGGCATTTAGCACATTACCTGTCACACAGTAATGAGTAAATAAATATTATTACTGTCCAAGGCTACCTTCTTTCACTCTACATATTCTTCCACAGCTTCAACCCCCAAAATACACTACAGACTTACAAATCCCTACCTTCAGCAAAGACCACTTTCCTGGCTGGCCTCCAGATGAATATATACATTGCCTACCAGACATCGCCACCTGAAGACTCGCTGCATAATAAACTCAATATATTCACCCAACACATTTAAAATTGAACCCATGTATGTTTCCTTCCCGCCCATAAAAACATGCTCCACCACTCTTTCAATCCCTTACTTAGTAAATGCATCACCACTGATTCATACTCCATGTAAGAAGGAATCAACCTAGACCACAATACACTCTCACCTTCAGGCCAACAGTCATAGTCTAACCCCTCAGACCTGTCACTGGTCCAAGCCATCCTCATTACATGCCTGCACTATTACACGAGATTTTTCCTTTAACTGGTCTCTTTATGGACAACAATCTCATTCTCCTCCTGTTTATTGTGTATGACTACTAGAGAGCTTCTTCTGAAATAGAAATCCAGTATCATTTTCCAGGTGGAAATCCTACAGCAACTCTTGATCTCCTGAAAAACAAAGTCTAATTCCCTTTGCACAACACAGAATGTCCGTTATCTGGCTAAACAGTTCTCCTTCCAGCCACTTCTCCGCCACTCCCCATCTACAATGTACTCTATCCATCCCAGAACTTATCAAGCTCTCGTGTTCCTGCCCCATTCCATGTGCTGTTCCCTCTTCCTAAAATGTAATGCTGACTCTGTTGAACATCCCTAACCCTCCTTTAGGTGGTATTCTCCAAAGTAGTGTGGTATAATCAGACTGAAGATACCATTTTCTGTTCATTATCAGCTATCTGACCTTGAGCAAGTAGCTTAACCTGTGCTTATTTCATTATAAAAATCTAACATGTAAGAATAAAAGCAGTATCTATACATCTTAGGATTGTTGGGAGGATTCGTGAGTCAATATATGCAAAGAGCTTAGAATAGGGCCTGGCACATGGTATACAAAGTAATGGTTAGCTATTAAATATCCTGCAATCCTCACTGAAGAATCAAACCCTCCAGATTCTATCCTCACACAGCCTCTATTCCATTATTATAACAACAATGACAGCTTTTTTTTTTTTCAGACAGGATCTTGCTCTGTCATCCAGGCTGAAGTATAATGGCATGATCATGGCTCACTGTAGCGTCAACCTCCTGGGCTCAAGCTATCCTCCTGCCTCAGTCTCCTGAGTAGCTGGGACTACAGGTGTGCACCATCACACCTGGCTAATTTTTCCTTAATTTTTATAGAGACAGGGTCTCACTATATTGCCCAGGCTGGTCTTGAACTCCTGGGCTCAAGCAATCTCCTGCCTCGGCCTCCCAAAGGGCTGGGATTACTTTGGCTTGAGCCATTGCACCTGGCACCATATATTTTAATTGTGGTTTCCCATCTATATCCTCCATAATATTGTGAGTAAATTATACTTTATGCATTATTGTCTCCTTAGTGCTGGGCAATAGCAGTCATATGTTCACTGAATTAATTAAACTTGGGTAAATTATATTTCTGTTCAAGTACAAACTGATTTTTAAAAGAAAAATATTGATAATGCTTTTAGATTTTTAGATTTAAGACTATATAGAGCATATCTTCACACTAGAGATAATCTTTAAGAGCACACTTTGAGACTCACAGTAGTAAAATTGACAGTTCCAAACTTTTAATTTTCTAATGCCTAGGGATCCTACAGAGGTTTTAAAGAACCCAAACTCAGTATCACTCTTTCACACACATGCAAACAAAAGTGGTTTTCCTTTTTGCTTATGGTTATAGAGGGAACGAGAGAAGCAGTGAAAGGGCGTGGAAGCTTCAGGGCAGATTAGAAAGTAAACATGGGTAAAAGTCTAGCAAATAACCTACTGGGGTAATAAAGTCAGATGCTTTCATGGGCCACACAATGAGTAAAGTGGGTAAGTCAAGGCTACCCACTTTGCTAATGAAAGAACATATGCCCCACGTAAGGACATTCCAGTCTAACATTGTTTAGAACATGGTGCCTTTAAACTGAGTATCTCTAGTAGAATCTGAACTGTGGACACAAGTTTGTGTTCTGTGGGTAAGAATTCAGTAAAAGCTGCCAAGTCTTAGTAAAAGCTATTGATCCACTCTGGACAACCTGAAGAGAGGTAGAAATAAGACAGCAAGAATAGCAGTAAAAATTTGGAGAGAAACACTTTCAGAGTACTAACAGCTGAGAGAATTCCAGCTTTTCATTCCCCAGGCTGTGATTTCCAATATGAAAACAAACTCACCTTTTAAAAAATACTGGCATTTATACCTTGGCACTGACTAATCTCACAAGAACAGTGCTGAGTGAAAAAATGGACAGAAGACATACAAGAGAATGCCATTTATATAATATTCAAAAACACAATACTAGAAGCCGGGTGCGGTGGCTCACACCTAAAATCCCAGCACCCTGGGAGGCCAAGGTAGGCAAACCGCGTGAACCTAGGAGTTCAAGACCAGCCTGCACAACATGGTGAAACCTTATCTCTACAAAAAAAACACAAATTAGCCAGGCATAGTGGCATGCACCTGTGGTCCCAGCTACTTAGGGGGCTGAGGTGGGAGTATCACTTGAGCCCAGGAGGCCGAGGCTGCAGTGAGCCTAGATCACGCCAGTGCACTCTGCCTGGCTGACAAAGTGAGACCCTATCTCAAAAAATAAAACAAAAACCCACAATACTAAACAATATATTGATAAGTTAGTTGTGGAAGGTGGGAGAAGGTATAACATGGGATGTTCTATCTTAAGCTGAATGGTATGTCAATGTTTATTCCTATACATAAGCATATGTATATGTGTTAATGTGTATGTGTGTGTGTGTGTGTGTGTGTGTGTGTTTTGTGTGTGTATGTGTATTTTTTGTAGAGACGGGGTTTCACCACGATGCCCAGGTTGGTCTTGAACTCCTGGGCTCAAGGGATCCACCAACCTCAGCCTCCCAAAGTGTTGAGATTACAGGCGTGAGCCACCACATGTGTATAAACAGTATATTCACACTTGTTTACACAAAATACATTGTCTCACTTGTATGAAAGATTTCATGATAAAGACATTTTATCTAAAAAAAACCCCCCCATAATTTATACTTTTTCACATACGATTTTGATATTCCAGAAACATCTCAACCATTCTATCTTCTTCCTTTAATTTCACAGACAGCTTTTCTGAAAGAGAAATTGAAGTTAACTTTGAATTCAGCTGCAATAACACTAAAAAATAAACTAAAACAGCAAAAACAGCACATTACAAGTTAACATTAAGTACCTGCAAATGCTTTGAGGGAGTCCTTGTAGGTATCTCTTAGTCCCGCCATCTGAAAGGAGGTGTCGGTACTTTTGAATTTATTCCAAAATTCATTTAGGCTTTTATCGAATAGTGCCAGTTCGTCCTCTACCATCGTGTAAGACAATGCTACAAACAGAATACACATTGCATTTTTAAAGAGTTATTGAAATCAAATCAGCCGCATATTCCAATCAGGTATACAGTATTTTGGCAATTTGCCATTTGCTAGAAAGTAGCAACTTATCTTTAATTCTAGGTATTCAAGGGTAGAGCAAGCCACCTGGGCTTAACTGCGGTTTAGGTGCAGCAATAATCAAGGACACCTTTACCTCCTAGCGGATTATTAGTAGGTAAGTGTAAATGCACAGGACGTTCACACGTTCTATGACTCTGGGTGCATTTTCTCACAAGTAAAACTATTGATTTCTAAAACCCCTTTTCTAACTCTGACTCTTTCTAATCGGAGATCAACAGGATCGCCAGGTGGCGGGCCTCTCCCATACAATAAGACCCCACACATCTACCCTGTCTCTCTCCCCCACCTCAGAACAGTAAAGGTTAACAGTAAAATAGAGAATAAAGTGGGAGTTTAGTGGGTTCCGTCCAGAATGTATACAAGTCACCTTGGGCCTCAGTATCCTCTGTAAAAGGAGTTCCTGGGAGAATCCTGGACCCACCAGTACGCTGTGACGCTAAAACCTTCCCAGGAGGACGAAAAGAGATCTCCTGCAGTGAAACCCAGAACCTTTTGGGTTCGCAGCCGCCCATCCACCAGGCTGTGAGGCCCAAACTGCAACAAGATGGGCATTTCACAAACGCCGCCCCAAATACACACATTCCGTCCCCAAACTCACTTTCCCCTATCGCGACAGACAGGCCGAAGAGCCTAGCTGGGCGCCCACCTCCCTCACCTTCGCAGGCGGGCCTAAGTCCCGCCGCCTTCCCCACACCGGATCCGCGCCCACGGTAGCCAACAGCCAGGCTCCAGACTCAGCTCCCGCAGCCCCACCAACTTTCCAATTTCAAACCTAGCGCACTTCCCGCCACCCGCCTCCAGGCGCACTCTCGCCTTCTGATTGGCCGAAAGCACGGACTCTCCATGACAGGATTGGTTAAGCGTACCCTCGGATTCTCGCGGGAAAAATGGGGAACATGGCATTCTGGGATTCGTAGTTCTTTTCCGAGCAACAGCCGGAGTCTCCGCTGTGACCCCGAAAGTATTAATAGCACTGAAGAGCTCGCCCACAAGTCATTCGTCGGCTTCAAATAAAGGTTTCTGGAACAAATACATATTTCTTGCGAAAGATATAAGCGTATCTTTTGCAAGAAATAGGTTATCTTCTTTATATTCACCTTGTAAAGTTGGCTTCAATTATGAGTGGGCAGAAACATTCAAATAATGGTCAGAATAGGTTTTTACTGCTTACAAAAATATTCCTTCTTTTCTGCTGCCCCAGTTTCTCTAACAACGTTTTTGAGGCCTAATGGAATAAATACTATGTTACTATCTTGCAGAAGTGGAAGAAACTAGACCACTATCAAAATCACCTGCTATGTTCCTTGAGGACAGGAATGAGGCACAAGGTATTCAACGAGGATTTGCCAGAGTAGACAAGCTGCAGAAAATCTGCGTTGTCCAGGAACTCTGAAAGGTGACATGGATTCGGCATTTGAATCCTTCTTGATAAAGCTGAGGAAGAAAGAAAACTAGGGAAAAAACCTAAAGAATGTGCTCTCTAGGCGGGGCGTGGTGGCTCACGCCTGTAATGCCAGCACTTTGGGAGGCTGAGGTAGCGGATCACGAGGTCAGGAGTACGAGACCAGCTGGCCAACATGGTGAAACGCCGTCTTTACTAAAAGTAGAAAAAAAAATTAGCCAGGCGTAGTGGTGGGCACCTGTAATCCCATGTACTCGGGAGGCTGAGGCAGGAGAATTGCTTGTACCCAGGAGTCGGAGGTTGCAGTGAGCTGAGATCTTGCCACTGCACTCCACTCTGGGCGACAGAGCAGGGCTCCACTCAAAAAAAAAAAAAAAAAAAAAGAATATGCTCTCTGGAGAATGGAAAATAAAGTTGGCTAAAATAATGAAGTCGAAGTCAAAGTTATTTTCATGTTTGTAAAATTAAAGCCTCTATTATACACCAAAAGGCCTTTATTATACTAGTTTATTTTCATCAACAATACAAATACCAACAAGAAATAAATATGTAAAAAACCAGGGGACCAGATACTAGCCATTTTTTCTCCAAGAACTAAATCAAGACCTATGAAATCAGGACACGTTATTGTGAATATTTAACACTTCACAATATATCCAAAAGTCAGCTTGTAGCCTAGAGACTGCTATTAATACAGTTAGACATACAGTTTGCTGTGATAAATTTCCTTTCATTTCCAGATATTTTCCTAAGAACTTCTGATTTTATATATCTGATACTATTTACCTAAAAGCAAAATTTTATGAGTTGAGCATCTCAGAACTTCAACTGATTGAGTGCTGGTACTCATTTTTAGGGTTTTCACGATACCAAATTAGTGAAGACAGTATTGAAGAAGATTCATGGAAGGGGGCTGACTTGGTATCACGTTGATGAATTCCTCCCTGAGTTTTTATACCGGTCTTTATCAGACTGTTGAGTGAAGATTCTTGCTCTCTTTGGGTCTTCAGCTGAGGAGAGTGACTGCCCTACCAATGTGCGGTTTTTAGGGCAGCCTCAGAGTGTCCGTTGCTTTTTATTCTTTCAGAATGCTCCTCCCCAACCAGGATGTGTGGGAGAAGTTTCTTTGTCATTTGCCAAAATTTTCATTTCTGAAAGACTGGCTGAGTAATTTCTCTCTAATTCCCCAAGGATAACTAGAGACAACCATCTCTTCTTTCTTCTCAGTACACAGAATGGGGCCTCCAGCCTTCTGAGCATTAAAAAGGGGAAAGCAGACCCCCTGACCTATTATTACTCACACAACTCCGTCATCACCACCACCACCATACTGATGTACCTTTCATTTCAACCAAATCAGGATTTATTGAGTTTCTATTTTGTGCCATGTGCTGAGTTGAGCACTGCCTTCTCTGGGACATATGGTCTGTGACCCAGGGTTGGGTTTCTGCAGGGTGGGGAACAGAACAATGCCACATGTACCCAGGCTGGAGGTGTTTCTGGATGGTGGTTATAGTCTTGCTCCACTGCTCCTCCCCTGAAAACTTAATTCTTTCTCCAGTGGGTGAAGGATAATGGGGTATAAGGAAAAAAGATCATTGTTCTCTATTGCACATACACTTGCTGGATAGATACTTTGCATCTTGGGGCAGAGCTAAGGATAGAAATGATCATAAGTAATGCTATGGTTTAGACTGTAAGTTCCCCATCTTTAAGTATAAAGTTATCTTTATCATATTCACATTTATGCTGAAATTCACATTTATACTTTCAACATCCATTCACTGAGAAAATTAGAAATTATAAAAGTTACTGTGAATTCAAAAGAGAAGTCTCTTCTTGCAGATTCCAGGTTAAGAACCTACAATATTGAAAATGCTTACTGCATTTAAATGATTCTTGAACAGAAACTTCAATGTTCTAGATTTCTGAATGGCCTGTTTCAAACACTGCAATAGATAATTTAAGAAAGCAAGTCTTCTGACAATTGCTATAAAGTACAGTATCCAAAGTGGAGTCAACCTTCAATGCCAGGTTATACCTGGACTCTTTCATCTCTTTCCTAGAATTAAAAAAAAAATAAAATGAAGGAAGGGCTGGGACCTTGTATCAGTCTGTTCTCACATTGCTATAAAGAAATACTTGAGACTGGGTAATTTATAAAGAAAAGAGGTTAATTGGCTCTTGGTTCTGTAAGCTATACAGGAAGAAGAGCAGCATCTGCTTCTAGGGAGGCCTCAGGAAACTTCCAAACATGGCAGAAGGTAAATGGGGAGAAGGTACTTCATGTGCCAAAGCAGGGGCAAGAGAGGTCAGAGGGAGGTGCACACACTTTTAAATGACCTGATCTCATGAGAGCTCACTCACTGTTGCAAGGACAGTACCCAGAGGATGATACTAAACCATTTATAAGAAATCCAACCCCATGATCCAATCACCTCCCACAACTATGCTGGAGGTCTGATATGGTCTGGATCTGTGTGGTGGGAGGAAGTCACCAAATTATATCCCCCAAAAAGAAACTATAAAACTGGACCAAATTATCAAAAACAACTATTTAAGTGACATAGAAATTGACTAACAGATTACAGCAAACTAAGAAGCATTTATTCATGAAAAATTACTCAAAAACATTATGCTAAGTGAAAGAAGCAGAATGCAAAAGATTACATATACGACGATTTAATTTACACAAAATAAAAAAGCCAGATCCCAGATACAGAAAGCAGTTCAGTTTTTGCATGGGGCTGGGAGCAGATGCAGGCACTGACTGCCAAAGTGCATGAAGGAAGTTTCTGAGGTGTTGGAGATATTCTGAAACTGATTTGTGTCAATTACTGGCAACTCTATAAATTTACTAAAAATTATGGAATTATACATTTATAATGAGAAAGTTCATAGTATATAAATTGTAAATCAATAAAAGTGTTAAAATTTTTTTTTAAAAAAAGATGAACAATATCAGAGCTTCAGAGGAAAAATAAGACTGCATTTCCCAAGCACTCAGAAAACATTCAATATAGTAAGAAAAATATCCATGTTATTTTTATTATGGTAAAATACACATAAAATAAAATTTCCCATCTTAACCATTTTTAAGTGTATAGTAATGGGATGTTGAGTGTATTCACAGCACTATGAAACCATCACCACTATTCATCTCCAGAACTCTTTTTATCTGTAAAATTAAAACTCTGCCCATCAAATAACAAATCTATCTTTCCTCCCCTCACACTCTGACAACCACCATTCTGTTTTCTGTCTCTATGAATCTGACTACTCCAGGTACAATTTTTAAGTTGTCTCATAAATGTCAGAAATGAAGATTTCTTTTACAGCTTTTAAATACAATATATTAACCAATCAATGTTAATGTCTTTAGGTGTGATAATGATATTATCTCCATTATATTCTCGAATATTTTTCCCTTTCATCCTACAGTTTGCATTTCTAAATTCTACCCATATCTCAAGGCCCAGCCACTTGCCACGTCCTCCATAAAAGCTTCCTAATCTCACAGACTGAAAGTTATGCCTGATTTTCCTCTTTTCCGTTTACTCTATCTGTTCACCTCTACGGACACAATGGTATGTTATTTATGTAAATATCTTAACTTCCCTACTACACCACAAGCTTCTTAAGGTCTGATCTATCTCTGTCCTGTGTGGTACATGTAACAGTCCATGTCTTACCGAGTCTCTCACTTCCCAAAAGTGAGAGGTTCTCCACCCAACAACATCACCATTATCCGGGAACTTAGAAATACAAAGTCTCAGATGCCACTCCATTCTTAGTGAATCAAAGACTCTGAGTCCCTGTAATCTGTGTTTTAACAAGCCCTTCAGGGCAGTTGGATGAACATTAAAGTTTGAGAGCCACTGCTTTACACATACTCTTTACACAGTCCTCTTTAAGTCATCTATAAAAATGAACACAGCTATACAATACATTAACTCTACTGTGAAGAAAATTAATAGTACTGCTCAATGGGCAACTCTGTTGCATCCTTTAGTAATCCAAGAAAAAGTATATAGATGTATAGGTCATGATCATTTCTAGAGAAAAGTACATAGGAGACTAATGGAAAGGGGTACTTGGAGCAGCTGTAGCAGGGTCATTTATAATGGTGTCATTATGGAATGCCAATATTCCTGGGATGCTAGCCAGAATGAAGGTAATGATTTTCTGAAAGTCAGTAGGGTCTAAATTCCATCGGAAATGAATCCATTTTACATTGCAAGGTGACACTGGAGAGATCTCAAATACAATTTATTTTAGAGAAGGCAGATAAGTTTGTGGTAAAAGGATAATGACCATGCAGAGACAGTAAAGGTCAACGCCTCCAAAATATATTTTTGTTTACTGCCACTGCACAAGTAACACACAATCTAAAGTCAAATATCTCTGAATGGTGTTGAATTGCAGTGAGCACTATAACTCAGTGATGAATGGCTCAGTTTATGATAAGACATATCTTGTGGTTAGATAATATTTGGTGTAGTGAAACATATTGGAGAAATTCTATCCTCTGTCCCACTAAGTAATACAGGCAGGGATGTACTGTAAATCAAAATCTCAGAAAAATTTTAAATGAATCAGAATGAGAACATTCTAGAAAGGACTAGAAGTGTTCAACTACAGGGATGAACTAAAAAACAAGGCAGCAGTATAGGGTTTTGGGACAGACTACAGTAGTAAAAGATTTTTTAAAAACAGTCACTAAGAGGAAGGAAGTCATTAAGACAAGCGACTCATGCTGGGGTGGTTGGAGCTATGAAGCTATCTCTGAGGAAACTGGGGAAATGGGAGGATCCTGGGTATAGGGCCCATGGAGAGTGCATGACATTCCAGTGGACCTCATGCTGTACTTAATTTGCTTGGGTCAGGGATTCCATTGAGAATCTGGTGAAAATCATGGTTTCTTCCAAGAGATACATACAAGCACAAACATTTTGCATGCAATTTCAGTAAGTTCACTGATCCCTAAATAAATCAATTCACGTTATGGACTGCCTGGTGACCGAAGAGATTTGGCTAAGGTTAGACCCCAAAGCACAGACTCATAAAGATTTCTTCTACTCCAAAAGCACTTTTTCTGGCACAGCAGAGTTCTGGTCCTCAAACACTTGGAGGAATCAAATGGAGAGTTCTACTAGAGCAGGAACAAAAGGAGGTGATCTCAAAGGGAATGTTGGCTGGCTATACAATTTCTGAAAACCATCTCCTAATGTGTAGGGCATTTGGCTTGATTCCCAGAGGCAATAGTCAACAATTCAGACTTGTCTCTGCTCTGTTGAATTTGACAGTGACCAATTAAAACACTTAGATAACTAAATATTTAGTATGAAAAAGAAGGGGGCCAGGATAAAGGAAAAAGGAGAGTGAGAGAAAGCAGGGGAAGAAGAAAAGAGAGAACAGAGAGAGTGGGTAAGAGGCAGAGATGTCCGAGTACAGAAAAGAAGCATCATAAAAATTGTGTATAACAGCAAAATTGTATCATTTTACCCTACTTCTACTCTGATCAGGAATTTCAGAGCTTGAATTCAATTCCACACTTACAAACTATTTGGCAAAATAAGAATAGCTAATAGTAATTACTGCTAATATTTTTTAGTATTTACCATGTGCCTTAAAAAAAGATAATAAAAAGGAAATCTAAAAGGAAGAATATGAAAATAGGCCAAGCTTGTATCCATGAGAAAGACTGGAATAATACATTCCCTCAAATAAGGCAAATGAAAAAAATGACTTCAGGTAGAAGTTGAGAAAGTGGTACACAGGGAGGCCAACTCCACACAGGAGGTAGAGGAGTGGTATAGACACCTCATTACAAAGGAAGAATGAATGAAGACCGAGCTTGTAAAATTTGACGTTTGTAGAAACCATGTAGAAAGCTTACTAAAATGCTTTCTGGATGTTGTCTCCAAAATGTCTCATTCTGTGATCTGGAGTGGGCCTCGAAATTGCATGCAGGTGGCAGGAGGTAGGTAGGTGGTCCATAGGTCACACTTTAAGAAATACAACTTCAAAAAGAGGATGAGCACAGGTGGATCTACCCTCTTTTGGATCTTGATCTGGGTAGGTTGAATGTGACTTTTTCCCATCATTTGGTGGACTGATTTGAGACACAGACCTTAAACTCTAACAATCTTGGCTTTGAAATGACTCAGCTTGTCAGGCAGGTTCTGTTACTGGAGGGAAGAGCTCCAACAGATTATTAGTGTCAGAAAGAACCAACCTCCTGTATCTCCTTACTGCTGGGGCCCACATAGAACAGAAGAGCATCCCCACCCTAAGCCGTGGCAACTTGAGTGGCAGACATCAAATGGAGGAGGACTAAAGAAATGTGTAGAAAGAGATTTCCCACAGGAACAAATCATAAAATACATGTAAGTGCTGAGAAGCTGGAAGCAAATAGCTCACCAGTATAATGGATGAAGTGGTGTTTTCACTTTTTTCATTTTTAAAATTTTATATGAATTGCATCTTAATTTTAATTCTGATGTATAATGCTGTAAAATATTTACATGGTTTCAAAGTCGAATCTATAAAATAAGTATGTTCAAAGAAGTCTACTTTTTATCCCTGTTCCCTCCACTCTGTTCTCTTCTTTCCTTTATAGAATTAAAAAATAGATTTATTATATATATAACAAATATATATAAAATAAATATATATTAAATAGAGATGGGGTCTTGATTTGTTTCCCAGGCTGTTCTCAAACTCCTCGCTTCAAGTGATCTTCTTGCCATGGCTTCCCACAGTGCTAGGATTACAGATGTGAGGTACCATGCCTGGTCCCCAATTTTTAAAATTGTTTATTCTTCTAATTAATCATAAGCAGATGTGTATGTTTGTGTGTGTGTACATATATATGTATATGTGTGTATATATGTTATATATGCATATATATGTATACATATATGCATACACATATACATATACACAGATCTGCATACATATTTATATATGTATGTATACACACATACATATACACACATACACATATATATATTGGCCCTTTCTAGAATACACATTATATATATATTTTCTCCACCTTAAATACACCTTCTTGACATTGCCACTATATAACATGATCTCTGTGGAGAAATGCATTTTGAGTTTGCACTAACCAAATAACAGTTTTAAAACACAGGCTCCTTATAATTTAGTGCTCATATCAACTTCGTTCAATAATATATTCACTCAATAAACATTTTCTAAATAACTATGCTGGGTCTGGGGCCGTTCCAGGTTTTATGAAATCTAAAGCCCCTGTTATATGGCTTTATATAGGCCCCTCTATAAAGCCCCTGTTATATAGTCCCTCTCTTTAATAAAAGGAATAAAAACTCATGAATACACTCTAAACTATCAGTAAGAACCTACCTTTTTTTTTTCTTTTTTTTTTTTTTGAGATGGAGTCTCCCTCTATCGGCCAGGCTGGAGTGCACCTTCGCGGTCTTGGCTCACTGTAACCTCCACCTCTCAGGTTCAGGCGATTTTCCTGCCTCAGCCTCCCGAGTGGCAGGAACTACAGGAGACTGCCACAATGCCTGGCTAATTTTTGTATTTTTTTTTTTTAGTAGAGACAGGGTTTCACCATGTTGGCTAGGCTGGTCTTGAACTCCTGACCTCAGATGATCCACCCACCGTGGCCTCCCAAAGTGGTGGGATCACAGGTGTGAGCCACCGTGCCCTGCCCAATGTACCATCTTAGGGGCCCGTAGGAGCTTTGCCAGCTTTGTGGGCAATCGGTTTCTGAATGGGCCTGTTATGGGAACTGTGCTTGTGGCTGGTGCATAAGCAGCCAGGACCCCTCGTTTTACAGAGCTTATATTGTAGTGCAGGAGAAAGATACTAAATATATATGCTTGCCATAAATATATAATTATAAATTGTGTTTAAATCCCAGTTATGGGCTGAACTGTGTTTCCTCATATTCATGTCAAAGTTCTAAGCCCCAGTAATTCCCAAAAAGAATGTGTTTGGAAATAGGGTCTTTAAAGGGGTGATTAAGTTAGAATGAAGTCATCAGTATGTACCTTAATTCAATAACATTGGTGTCCTTGTAAAAAGAGGAGATTAGAACACACCCATATAGCGGGGAAGACTATGTGAAGACAGAGTAGGCAGCCATCTGCAAGCCAAGGATGAAATCAACGCCACCAACACCTTGATTTCAGACTCCTAGTCTCCTATATTTCTGTTGTGTAAGCCACCCAGTCTGGTACTTTGTTATGGCAGCCCTGGCAGACTCATACACTCCCCTAGGAGAAAAGAGTGTTTGAGAGACAGCATTGTCAGAGGACTGGTGAGGATGGGGGCCAGAGAAGTCATCACCAGTGGATACACAGAAGCTAATATACAAAGAGACTAAAAATGATGAACTATGAGGAATAAGCAGATTAGCAGATGCTATTAAAGAGTGAAGGAAATCAAGGCGCTTTTGCTTCACTTAATTATCCCACAGTCTACAGAACCAGATAGTTCTCGGGAGACAGTCTTTCTAAATTAACTACCATAGATAAAAGGCTAACCACAGACTCTGAGGTGTTGAAGAGCAGGAAATTTCATTTTTAATTGGAAGACAAAATGTATTTGATATCATTTACATCCTGATTTAAGGATAAGACATTTCTGAAGAAAATGAATATTATGAATTATGTAGCTCAAACACTTTGTAGAAAAAGAATAAAGGGAAGTTAGGTCCTGCCTCATGTCTCATTAAAGAGACTGTGGAAGTTATAGAACCTGAATATGCAAAACAAAAAAAAGCCAGAAGCATAGACTCTAATTAGTCAAGGCTAATTCCTCATATAAATCACCTTAGCACAATGATTGTAAGCCCCTATGACACATGGGAACCACTTGAGAAGTATTTTAATAGTACCAATGCCCAAATCCCATCACCAGAAATATAATTGATCTCAGGTGGGACACAGTTACGGCATTTTTAAAAAGCACCCCAAAAGATGTTAATGGTTAGTCAACGCATTTCTTCAAGGTAAGGTACCAATAGACACTAACGTCCAGTAACAATGGTGCTGTTAAATGACAGGACGCAAAACTCCAAGAGAAGTTCAAAGTGATAGTTAAAGCCTGTGAAGACTTCTAGTGAAGTCTTTTGTCCTTGCTTAGCCCATGGTAAGCAAATACAAAAATCTGAATGATAAAATAACAAGTAAGTTTACTGAGCTGCACCCCTGGCCACCTTGTGAGGCTTAGTTGCTTTCCCACTCATCATCCTAGACACAATCCAGCTCTCTAAACCCAACATCTCTCTGACTTAGATCCACAGTCTCTTCGTGCTACCCTTCTGTTCATTCTCAGTCTATCATCGTCCATAGTCCAGGATGCAGTCATAGTCCATAGTCCAGAACCAGGGTCCTGGTCTATAGGACCTATGACTTAGATCCATAGTCTCTTTGTCCTGCCCTTCTCTTCAGTCTCAGCATTTGTTTGGTGCTTCCACTTCCGTTTAACACTCTGTTCTAAACAAACCATTTTCTGATTGGTCAAAAGCCCTTTGAAGTCTATTCCTATCTTTGTCACATGAATCATTCCCCATTCCTCTCAACTGTATTCTCTAGTTAATAAAAGATACAATTTGATCCTAACACATTTCTATTATCCAAATGATTTTCATTTCTGATTTCTTGTCTCACAGTCAAAAAGCAACACATTTCTTTCTCTGTTCCATATATATTCTATCATTCTCTTTGATAAAAAAAATCGAACTATTCTTATTTTACATCTGTGATCAGAAAATAATCTGTCATATCACATATTTTTCATACCCAGATATTTATTTAATCATTTTCCTCAAAGACCCAGTAAAATAGAGAATCACAGCCTATCTCAAATTAAAATGCATGGCTTTCTGGGCTATTTGACAGGCAATATTTATTTGCAAAGTCTTTTCGCCAAACATAGAAATTGCTCATGTCTGACCTTGGAGGAAATGAACTGTATAAAAAATTTCAAACAAACATGATCCAACTGTTCACACAAAAGGGGGGTTGCATAAGAAATTCATTGTGGTTCTATCCAAATTTCCCCCTCGAATTGCCACAGAATCAGCATGTACTTCACTCTTTGCCACCAATTAAAATCATAAACAGATGAGCTTTCCAGCAGAGGAGGGCCGGTGTGCCCTCTCTACAGATGGTCAGCATCACATGCTGCAGTAATGGCTCGACATGCCACAAAGGCACAGTATAAAAATGGTGGGCATCAGAGCACGTCAGCTCCAATTGCTCTATGTTTAGAATTGCCTCTTTTTCAAAATGGATTTCCTTCACAAGAATGGAGTTCTCATAATTCAGCATTTGCAGAAGGACTACGGAGCTTACTACAATTTTCTAAATTTTATGTCCAATGTTGGAGACCCCCGGAATATCTTTTTCATTTATTTTCCTCTATGGTTTCAACTTAATCAGACAGTTGGAACCAAGATGATATGGGTAGCAGTCATTGGGGATTGGTTCAATCTTATATTTAAATGGTAAGATTTCTGTTTTATTTCATTTTTCCTAAAATTTATCCTTAAATTTGTGGCTTTGGTGTAATGATCACATTTCAGATGTGTATAGTTTTACTTGGAAAATCTTTCAAACATACCAGTTAACTTGAAACACCAGATTCATAAGTAGAACCTTTAAAAAGCACAGAAATGTATACTTTTTTTTGAGATGGAGTTTCATTCTTGTTTCCCAGACTGGAGTGCAATAGTGCAATCTTGGCTCACTGCAAACCCTGCCTCCCAGGTTCAAGCGATTCTCCTGCTTCAGCCTCCTGAGTGGTTGGGATTACAGGCATGCATCACCACGCCCAGCTAATTTTGTATTTTTAGTAGAGACGGGGTTTCTCCTTGTTGGTCAGTCTGGTCTCAAACTCCTGACCTCAGGTAATCTGCCCACCTTGGCCTCCCAAAATGCTGGGATTACAGGCATGAGCCACCATGCCCGGCCAGAAATGTATACTTTAATGACTTATAAGTAAATCCCAAACCCCTGTAACACATATTCTGTGATTAAGAATTACTTAAATGATCAGCCTGATAATGAACAAATTGATCATCCCAGGGACCATTTTAATATTTCCAGTCTAACTATCCAAAGCACCCGTAAGACATTCCCTGCAAGGGAAAAAAGTCCCCAGGTTAATGGGAAACCAGAGTGCCAAAATCCCAAATGACTACCACCTTTAATAATGTGTGAGAGACCAAGACCTAAGTTCTTTCCAAGTCTCTTAATCATGAACTTTCACAATTAATCCTGTGCTTGAGTCATGTTTATAGGAAAGAATTGCTAATCTCCAATTAAATAATAGCTGTGTATTTAAATATGTATGCATGTCTATATTTCTTTGAATACAGGATATTATTTGGTCATCGACCTTACTGGTGGGTCCAAGAAACTCAGATTTACCCAAATCACTCAAGTCCATGCCTTGAACAGTTCCCCACTACATGCGAAACAGGTCCAGGTAAGCTATTACAGTAGCCTCGGTTACTGAAGGTCTTCCAATAGAGAATCACTGCACATGGTTATCATCTAGTAACTGATACTATATAGGGTAGTAAACAAAATCTCATGGGTGAGGATGCTAAAAGTTCATAATCATCAAAGTTACTAATGAGGAAGCAAACAACAACAACAACAACAACAAACCCTCAAATTTCATTTTGTTGTTTTTGAAAGGGTAGATTGGGAGAACACTCCCCAAATGACTATTTGGTGTTTACTTTTCAGAAGAATGTAATGGTTTGCTACTAAAATAAGCAGCAGTTAACTAGAACAAATTCTCAAGGAACTAGAGTAAGATCTTAGAAATGTTGGTTTACCTGCTGCTGAGCACTTTCAAAGTTATTATAGGTCTTCTGAGAATCTCATGAATGAGGGAGGAGTAGACAAGTCTTCTATAAGAACGGTAAGGACTTCTCAATGTTACTATGGCCAGTAAAGACTATTTCTAACCTTAGAACCATCTCTTTAAAGAATATTTTTTCTCTGTATGTGTAGTACACAAGTAGGCTTCTTGGGCCATTCTTTTTTATCCTAAGTAAGATTCTGTATGAGTATAAAATGTTTATTGTGATAGTTGAGTGTAAGACTGTTTTTAAAAGGTTTTTGAAACATATATTTTAAAACTACCTAATTTATAAGAATGTCTTACATTGTATCTCATCATTTTACATAGCATAGCATTCTTCCAATTGACATCCTTTGAAACTAACTCTGAGTAGAGTTAAGCGTAGTAGATGATGTGTAAATTCCTGATGAGTTTTCTGAATATATCTTTTTTGTTCCTATAAAAGTATATATACATCTGTTATATCGCTTATTACACTAAGCTATATAATTAATTCTTTATATATTTAATTACCTAAACTGGGCATTCCATCAGGGGAGGGATGATGCATATTTTATCTTTGTGAAACCAAAGTGTGATAAATGGATGAATGGTTGGATGAGTAACATTTGAGACCACTGAAATGTTATCTTGGTCAATTCCAGCCCTTTCTGGCATGTGTTCAACCTTATGAGACATTTTCTGGAAACAGAGAGAGAGAGAGAGAGAGAGAAGAAAGAAAGACTGCAATTACCTGGGAGATGCCCAATTCATTTAGGCATATTTTTTTAAAAGGCTATGAAAATTATTGCAGATAAGAAATAGGTCTGTCTTTGTTTAACCATAAAGAGACTGGTATTTAATTTGAATGAACTACTAGGCGAAAAATCAGGGAGGATATTTAAGTAAAGCGATTATTAAAAAATTCAGTAGCATGGAAAAGGCATTCTGGAGATAGACTACAGTCTGCAGGCTCTTTCTGCTAGGATTAATGCCCTCTTTACAGCTCCTCCTCATCCTCTATTTTAAAACAAAGATGCTCACTGCAGTGGGCACAAAATAGGTGTAGAAGTGGCTGCTAGTACACAGCAGTCATTTGTAAGTCAATCAGCAAATCACAGGCATAGCAACGATACCCTTTAGAGTTTGACTTGTCAGCCCAAGGAAAATAAGCAAGTTCAAGATCCAATATAAGCATTAGGGTGGTGCAAAAGTAATTGTGGTTTTTGCCACAATTGAAAGTAATGGCAAAACCGCAACTGCTTTTGCTCCAACCTAATACTTTTTCTTGTCAATTAAAAACAATTAAATATTGAAGAATGAGTAGGACTGTGGCAGATTTGGGTGCAACCACCTGAGTTCTTAATCAGCCTTGAGTATGTTGGTATCTGGAATTCAATGAACCTGAAAATCTGGAAAAAAAATTTTTGAGACAGTGCCTCTCAGGCTCAATTTAACTCAATTTTCCTTATTTCTACCTACTTCTAAACATTACATGACCCTGCGCCCTGTGTTTTTTTCCTGCATTATTAATAATTTTCATGGTGAGTATGCTGTTCTGTTATTCACTTCTGATATTGATAGTTAATTAACCACTTTTCAAATGGACGGACACTTTGTTGTTTCAGGAAGTCCATCTGGCCATGCAATGGGCTCGTCCTGTGTCTGGTATGTCATGATAACCGCTGCCCTGAGCCACTCTGTCTGTAGGATGGATAAGGTCTCTGTCACTCTGCACAGGTTAGCTTTGCTGCAGTTTCTGTAGCACTGGAATACAACAGTATTGAATACAGAAACTCTTGTCTAAAAATTAATTTTAGTGCAGTTTTAGTCGTTGAATAAAATGTGCTTATTCCATTCTTTCATAGACAAAATAACAAAATGAATAGAAAACTAATATTTTGCTTTAAGATAATAGCCTAATTAGCTCATAGTTATTCCGCTTTTCAAGTTGGAAATGTTTAACTGATTAATAACTTACTTAAATGTGCCTCTGGGTTTCAAAAATGCAATAATTATTTTGATAGCTCATAAATAAGCCATCTAAAATTATACAGCATAAGGAAACATTTTTGCATGCATATTTCCTTGCTTTAAGATTAACTGGAAGTTTTGAGAATCATCATTCTCCTTGACTGCTTCAGTTTATTCAGTAAAATTATGCTTCCTTCTTTGAATAGCCAATGCTTTTGATTTCAGTAACATATATTCCAGCTTTAAAGAGTATGCAAATGTTTTAATTAAAAACATTCTAGAAGCAAACTTAAATTTGAATGTTAGTAGATTTAATGTTAGTAGATTTTTTAATGTTTAGAAAGGTCTAAACTTTAAGGTTACTCACAGCTGTGTAGAAATTGGGTTGTTTCTTTCTCTTTCCTGAAATATTTTGTCATTAAAACAATCCTGAGCACCACTCCAGCCATAAATTAGGTGACTTGAAATTAGATTTGCAAGTTAACCTTCAAAAAATACTGTAACGTATGCCATTATTAAAAAGTTTTCTAAAATAAAAAATTTTCAAGGTCTATCACATATCCCACTTTTTATAGTAGTATTGGATAATATAAAAAACAAATGATCAAAGGAATTTTGGTATCTTAAAAGCTTATTCTAATGAGACTGTGAACTGTACGCCTTAATGTATTTATTGCCCAACCCAAAACAACACCAGTAAGAAGGTGTTTTGATGTAAAGAAGTTAGCATTTTCTATTTGCAGTTTTCAAAGTAGGAATCTTTTTCACCTTTTCTCCACACTTTATTTCTGCCTCCAATGACCAAACCTGGAAAAATATATTTCCTCTAAGAAAAAAATTATCATAATTCCTTTTTAATTTTTATAATTGCAATATTTTCTTCATCTATAAAATTTTACTGAGTGTGTGCTTCTTACCTTCACATTACCAAATTCTTTATTGTTCTTCCACATTGATATCCTGCTTACTTCCTCTTTCAAAGCCTCATTTCTCTGTGTTCCTTAGCATTTATTTAACCAAATTTCAGTCTGATTATCAGGAACAAACCATTTAAGGATTCCCAGAATTCAATACTGCTAAAACTTTTTTTTCAATGACATGCATTGCTTGGATTTAGTATTTTTTTAATTTTTTTTTTTTTTTGTGTGTGTGTGTGTATTGCTGTTTCTAATTCATAATATATAACTTATAGGTCAATTCCCCAGTTCTTATTTTCTATGTCTCAAAAAAAAAAAAAAACAAACCAAGAAACAAGGACTTTTGAAAATCCATGAAATTAAACCCAGTGAAAATTTGCCCCAGTTGGAATGCTCATGTGCTTTTCATCTGGGTGGTAGCTGCCTTTCTACTGAGTTTTCCTCAAGCAAAGAAAGGTTGAGAGATGAGGCACATAGGGCAGAGTGTGAAAATACATATGGTTCATTCTTAATCATTCTGAATATTAGTAATTCTCCCAAACTTGAATTTCCCCTACTCCATTAAAACAATTATTCTTATTTCATGGGTGTCAAATTGACTTCCTTTTTAACATTTATTAAATCTCAGCATATAGCACTGGTTAAATGTAATGCATTGAGAAATGTAGAAACTTCTGTTAAAGCTTTTGAAATCCTATGGAGTATGTGCAAACAATGTTTTGAAAAAAAAGACTCTAGAATCATGATGCTATGTCACAGTTGGAAGATTCTTCTGAGAAGGATCATCTGATGTCACCCCTTCTAATTTTATAAGTGATACAGTTTCTTTGCTTTTTACACTTGTATCTATTCTTCCATCATAGACTAACCTGGTCATTTCTTTGGAGTGTTTTTTGGTTGATTCAAATCAGTGTCTGCATCTCCAGAGTATTCATAGCAACACATTTTCCTCATCAAGTTATTCTTGGAGTAATTGGTGGTAAATATGATCACTTACCCTTAGTTGTGTCCTTTGAAAGCTTTAGCTTCATTTGTTTAAGGGTATCAGATTCTCCCCGGTAACGAGCTTTCCCATTTCAGAGGTAATTCTGTGAAGTCACTGATACTAAATGGTACCCTGGGAGCCGACGTGGTGCAATACACCACTCATAGCCTCCGTGTACAAAGTGGCACAGTCTCAGTGGTGTAAATGCACAACTCTTTCATGAGGTGGGCTTTTCTGAAGTGAAACTAGAGCTAAGTCTAAGTCCCAAACCATCACTTCAGACAGTGTGCTTGTGTCTTGCGTCAGGGAACTTAATGACGCTGTGAGCTGCACACTGTGCCAATCTCTCTGAAACATGTGTAGTGACTCTCACATGATTACAGACTCCATTTAGCAGCTGCTTTGTATTCCTGAAGCAGTGTTCAGCATGACTCAGTTCCACTATTCAGTGCCACATTACCTTTCAAAGGCTAATTGGCTATGACAATTGAAATGTTCATTGCCAGTACCTAGATGAGTGCTCTGCTCTGTCTATAAAGTGGGTTGTCAGTCAGTGCCAAAAACTCCAGAATGATCCTTCTGGACTAGTATGAATAATGAAAACACTGTGGGCCCACCTGCATTTTTAGTTACTGCCTAAAAAAGGCTTTAGAAAATGGATATAACCTCTGTGTCTAAAGCCCTTTGTCATTGAAAACTGTGGCAAATTCTTTAGTGCAGAGAGGAATGATCCTCGAGGGGCTTAAGGGCACACAGTCATCATCAGTGTCTCTTTCCAATCGCCAGGCATGCTGGTGGCAGAGGCCTTTGAACATACTCCAGGCATCCAAACGGCCAGCCTGGGCACATACCTGAAGACTAACCTCTTCCTCTCCCTGTTTGCACTTGGCTTTTACCTGCTTCTTAGACTGCTCAGCATTGACTTGCTGTGGTCCGTGCCCATAGCCAAAAAGTGGTGTGCCAACCCCGACTGGATCCACATTGACACCACGCCCTTTGCTGGACTCGTGAGAAACCTTGGGGTCCTCTTTGGCTTGGGCTTTGCAATCAACTCGGAGATGTTCCTCGTGAGCTGCCGAGGTGGAAAGAGCTACACGCTGAGCTTCCGGTTGCTCTGCGCCTTGACCTCGTTGACCACACTGCAGCTCTACCATTTCCTCCAGATCCCGACTCACGAAGAGCACTTATTTTATGTGCTGTCTTTTTGTAAAAGTGCATCCATTCCCTTAACTGTGGTTGCTCTGATTCCCTACTGTGTTCATATGTTACTGAAGCAAAGTGGAAAGAAGATTCAGTAGAGTGGTACCCAGAGTTAGGGCTCTGTGTCACAGATCACCCTTCTCCATCTACCAGTACAGTCACAGAGTAGGCACAAACCAGAGGCTTCTAATCCGAGGTCACAGAATAGCGGTACAGTCCCCATTCCCCATACAGATGTTTAGTCTGGCCTTCTCAGAGGTCTTTTTTTTTTTAATCTTTCAGTTACCAATATTTAAAAACAAGAATATTTGAGATAAAAATTGGAAGTTCTGTATTTTCTGAAAAATCTGATAGTATCCAACACAGAGCCTGCCTTCCCACCTGGAGACAACTGACCAGAGCTGAGTACTGACATTCCCCACTAGGAGGCAAGGACTCTCCATTTTGTCACAGTCTTCAGCATCCCAGCAGGAGCCCCAGTATCAGATTCCTCTGTCATCTTAAGGCCAGGCAGTGTCTGATCCCTGTTGGCATTTTAGTGAGGACCGCAGCCATATCCAATCTCAGTTTTCAGATAAGGAAATAGAGGTCTCTTCAGGTGAAAGAACTTGCCTGGAGTCACACCACCTTTAGAGCAGGAATTAGAACCCAAGGCTTCTGACACATATCCCCACTACACTGTGTGTATGTGCACGTGTGCACATGCTTTTTGTTTTTTCCTTTTTAGAGCAAGGAACTCGCTCTGTTGCCCTGATTGAAGTGCAGTAGTGGATAGTGGCTCACTGCAACCTCAAACTCCTGGCTCAAGTGATCCTCCCTCCTCAGCCTTCTAAAGTAGTTAAGACTACAGGTGTGCACCACCCTGCCTGGCTAATTTTTAAACATTATTTTTAGAGCCAGCATCTTACTATGTTTGCCCAGGCTGGTCTTGAACTCTTGGCCTCAAGTGATCCACCCATCTCAATCTCCCACAGTGCTGGCATTGCAGGCTTGAGCTATTGTATTAATAGTTGGCCTACACTGTATTTGGTTTCTTCATTTACAGGAGGTAAAAATCAGTAAGAATGAATGCTTTCATTTAGATTCTATGATGACTGCCATGTAAGTCAGCTACCTTTTCAGAAATGACATTGAAATACTGCATCCTCTTTGACTTATAGCCTGCACACGCATGCAGGGTCTAGATGGGGCCAATGATGGTTCCAGATATATATATATATATATATACACATGGGTCCAGGGGCAGCAAAACAGGCCAGGCTACTGTATGGACTTGAACCTCTGCTTCATTTCTGGTCTCTGTTTTACAGTAGTGCTCACCAATATTTCAATAAATTCTGCTGAAGTTACTCTAATAGGACATCATTCACCCCCCAAAGACTTATCTCTTCACTATGACATCTCCATCCTTTATTTTTAGGAGCCAGTCTTTCAAAACCAGAGAAATCAGGTGCCTTCCTCAAAGTCATTCTCCAACCCAGGCAAACTATTAAATGCTTGTATCTGTTAGCTGGATCAGTCTCTATGTATATTGAACTGTGATGAAAATCTATAGCTTTACTTTAGGAAATTATTATTGATGGACTATTAATATTATATTAACAATTTCTCGGTAAGGGTGATTTTTCCTCATTGAATCTAGGAATGCTGGACTTTAAGTTGATAACTGTGTCATTTCAATCAAGTACAAGGATTTTGAGGCAGATTTTGCTAGATATCTTAGTGATCCACCACAGTGTTTTATGGAACTCTTATCAAGAATATCAATACATGAATTATTTCAGATGATAACATATTAAATAATCTACGAATATTCATGAAAATAAGACAGCTCAAATGTTGTTTAACAAGATAGTAGCTGAGAATAACAAACCTAAAAAAAAATCAAAGTAATTATGGACCTCTTTCCAAGTATATGTATAGAGTATATATCATTGCTTTTACAAAACACACTTAAGAGTTTTCTTTCTAAAAGGTAACTCAACTGAACTTGATTTTAGTGGTTCAGTGATTCCCAAGCAAAAAGCTGAGGGATTAAGAAAGGATATCTTCAGAATGAAATTTGTCTCACGTTGCTGGGACTTTGGGTTGAAAGAAGTAGAGAATAATAATTCTTCAGGTGATGACCCTTGTTCAATGGTTTAGTCCCACCTTATCCCCCACTGTACCTTTAGATGCCTTCAGTTCCTTCACATTTCATGATGCATTTGCTTCATTCCATCTCCCACGTCAGAGATCTCATTCCTGTCTAAAAGCCCTTTGCCAGATTTCACATGAAATAATGTTAGTCTTGAAGGATTCTAGTACATCCCCTCCATCCTAGTACAATCTCAGCCTGCTCTCACCAAGGCCCGAGGAAACTGCAGCACTAATAGCCAGGGAATTCTGCTGTAATGACTGATTCTACCATAAATCCCTTCTCCGTTTCCATGGAGAAGCTATCTTCAGCCACCCCACGGTGCTGTCTGTTGGGAAACACATTACCCTCAGAGGGGGATTGGGAAGAGGTGTGGGCTTGTTTTCTATAATTAATCCCCAAGAACTCTGCCCCTATCTTCCATAAAGCCCCAGAGTCCCCATGTGAGTAGATTTCCCTCTTTATTCTAGTTGAAGTCTCCTGGAGGGATCCATATGGTGGTAAATTGCTTTTGCAGTTGAAACTGCTTAGGCAGCAAGAGGAACCAGTTTTCATAGCCTTGGAGAAAATGCCTGCCCTTAATAATGATGGAAAAGACTCTTCTATTTCCAATTTATTTGTCAGAAGTAAGCGGAATTGAGCTCATTAAATACTGCTACTATAGCCTTATATTCAAAATATCTACATATCTACATATTCAGGAGAAAAATGTCAATACCATGAGCTTTTAGGATGAGAAAATCTAGACAAGTGACTCAAGAAACTGTCCAATCAAACCTACATTTGGAAAGAAATGCAAAATAATTTATTATTGCTGAAGCTACCTATCAGGAAGAATATTAGTGCCTTTCCTTTGACAACCTATTGATTGGACATCTGTCTAAGAAGGTTAAGTTGGTGCCTTCTCTAGACATATTTCATTACAAAACAGATGGTGATTTACAAAAATGGTATAAGATATCCTTGAAACGAAAAGTCATATCTTGAAATGCTTTATATTTTTTCAAAATTTGTAAATTAATTCAAGATCAAATTGGTACACATACACAAAAATCTTGGTGTAAGAGAAAGTCAAAAGACTTGGTTCTAAAAATGAGATTCATTTCTTAAGTATTTTAAAACTGCGTATTTTGAGCTCTTGAAATGCAGCTGACGCAACTGAGGGACTGCATTTTTAACCTTTATTAACTTTTAATTAATTTACATTTAAATAGCTATGTGTGTCTAGTGGCTACTGAATTGGACTGCACACATCAAGTCTCACGGTGCTTTTCCTTGAAAATAAAACCAAAGTATTTTGTATATTGTCACTTGTGCCATGTTCCTGTGAGACAACATGAATCAGCCTTAACGGCTGTAAGAAGTTAACAGATATTGCTGCATTTTCCAAAGGGACCCTTTGTAGACCTGGATTCTCTCTCTGCAGCTCCCTTTGCTCTCACTCCATCCTGTGAGCTCTAGCTGCCTTGGTGTCCCTGGACTCTGTTGCCTCGAATCAGAGAGTCCGGGTTTGCCTGCCCTGCACCATGTTCCGGAAACCCTCTAAGGTCCGCAATACTGGGGGGAGCTTTACCCAGTCTTCATGACCACATTCTGGATGGCTGGATAGCTTCCTGACGAAGGGTCCCTGTTTCTCTGGGTCCAGCATACATGAATGCCCAACACCTGTACTTCTGTGGCTATTTAGAAACTCTTCCAAAAAGGACCACTCCGGTCCAGTTGCCCCTGAGGATTTTGCCCTCATTGATGGGCTGTCCTAGCCACTTTGGAAATGGCAAACAGCTTCGAGGATGAATACCAGATCTCAACGTTGCCAGGAAACTAAAAACTTACTTCTAATGCTGAGATGGTGATTTCACTCTGAAGGTAATGTGGTGCCATTTGTCAATTTTTAAAAGTCTATTTTTTAAAAGTTAACAGTAGAAAAGATCTATAAGAAGCAACGACTCCAGAAATTTCTGCCAAATGACAGAAATTCATGAGAAGATTCTAAGACTTAGAAGTCCTTCATTTTCAGCTCTGTAAAGGACAAAGGCAGTTTATGTCAAATTTGAGGCAGGTTTGGTGTGGAGTACTAATTACTGTCTGCTATCCTTTGAGGGAGATCACAGTAATGACTCAGATGAAATCACTTCTCATTTCTTTTGACAGCATAGAAGTGATTGCTCTAAAGGAGGGAAAAAACTTCAAAGATTACGGTTATAAAGGTTAGCATAAAACCCATTGTCTTCTGTTCTGAATTTTTAAATTTCTTAGAATTTTTCTTTTTTTCTAATGTTTTGCCATGTGATTTCTGAAGAGAATCTGTCCTCAGTTCAAAAACCATATTTTCCCAAAGAACAATATGTTCTGAAGGAGCTGCCAGGACAAGGGCAGGTGATGAGTGAAGGCAGCAGCTGCGGTCCCGCCGAGCGGAGCTCCTGGCGCACGCGGCGAGCGCGGGGAGGAACGTAGGCGCTGGCAGCACAGCAGCCGGTTTCCGACGCTGGCCAAGTGGAAACTGAAGCCACTTCGCCGGGAGGATCTGGGTGCGCAGCAGGGGGAACAGGCCATATGTGTGCCCGGAAAACAAACCCGGCGCTACCGAGGACAGAGAAGAGCTTCTCTCCTCTCGCTCTTACCTACACCTGTGCATCTATTGAGCCGATCACACTCTAACTCCTGTTAAAGACTTGGCTTTTTGCAGGATTCAGGCTTTGTCTGATGAACAGCATGAACTGGATTGTCATCTGTGCTAGCCTCCAGGCTCGGTAATTCTGCAACAAAAACATTTCTACATAATCATTCCTCTTTTTTTTTAAAAAACAATTGCTCTAATAAAAAAAATGGTAGAGCTCTTGCTGTCTTTCTAGATGAAGACTGCACTGATTTAACAAAGGAAAAATAAATGTTCCTGTCTGAGTTTTGGAGGGTGTGTGTGTGTGTATCTTTTCTCTTAGCTTTGGAATGCTGATGCCCGGCCCATCCTGGCTAAGGAAGAGGCTGAGCAACGGGTCCACATGTGGATCCCAGAGGAAGTCACAATGCAGGCAGGCAGATGCCAGCAAATTCAAAGGCAGATGGATGTCCAAAGGCCTTCGTGGAGTTTAGCAACCAACACCCTGGACTGGAATAATCAGAACTATATTCTAGTCTGGCCCTACATCTAACCACTGAAACTCCAGAAGGCCATTTAATGTTGGTGGCCTCAGTTTACCAAGTTCTCAACTGAGGAGTTTAGTATGGGGTTAAAATGGAAGGTTCATTCAGGCTATGATATTCTGCAACTCTGAGGGTCTCATACAGTCCAACTTACCATGCTTTGGCTCTCCAACCGGCTCCTCTCTTTTGTTTGCTCTTTGTGAAGCACTATCTTCATGGAAGACTTTTAGATGTATTGTTAATTTTTCTGTGAAGTGGAACAAGAAGGTGATAAGGAAGACCCGGGCTAACGTGTTTTGATACTGTTTTAATTGTAGTTACATGCAATGAACAAGGCTGTAAATCCTACAAAGCACTCCGTTTTGAAATGTGCTATTTTGGATTGATCAATGTTTAAAACATTTGATTTGAATTAGAATCTGAATTTTATAGCAATAAAAAAGTACATGGAGATATAAAATAATTTAAATGATGTTATGGGGCAAAATTATTAGCATGAGAATAGTCATAGACTTCCAGCTACCCTATCTTGCAACAGGGATCCTATAATTAAATTACCAACTCCAATTCCCCTTTCTCAACATTCTAAAGAGGAAATTCTTGCTGGAAGAGATCCTAAGCAGATCACGTAATAACAGGCTGAGTGAGAAGAAAAGGAAGGAGAGGGAAACTTGGCTTTGTGGGAGGTAAGGTTGGAGAGCTTACACGACTGAGCCGAGGGAGGAAAGTGATTATAGTTTTGAAATAGCATTTCAGTAAGTTTGTTGTGTAGTAATTACGGATCTCTCAAAGACATAAACTTTACTTTTTAACTTTTTATGGCTGCTAAAATATGCTTTCTGAGTGCAACGCAACTCTGACATCAAGTTATATGATGCCAAGCTTTTTGAGGATGAACAAAATTAGAGATCCAGTTCCAAAACGCTTCTAAAATCTTCTCGGACTTAACTAGGGCCCTTTCTTTCCATGCTTGTCTTTTCTCTTTAACCCACCCACCAGACTAGAATGTATTAAATGCCTTTAGCTGCCAGGGATGCAAGGGTGAGTTCAATATAGGCTCTTCCCTGGGGAGGTCCCCATTGATTCTGGGCTCACTTGCAACAGCTCTGGGTGGACCCCAGGGATACCGCTGGCCTGCGGGCTTGAAGAATTTGTGACTATTTCCAGCTATAAATTAACTGGTAAATTTATTCCCCATTTCTTCTAACCCATCCTTTTTCAAATTCATCCTCTTCTTGAACCACATTTTTTTCCCCATCTCTGGCATATCCTGTCAATGTGATCTAGATTGTTCCCAGTTTAATATCAATTTTAACATGTGAGAGGATAAAAAAGCATATTCACAAAACACCAAGTGCTGAAGTAAAAGCTTTATTGAAAGCAGGCATGTGCAATGTTCCAGGAAAGCCACTAGAATGAGTTGCCAGGACACCCATCCAGTGATACCATCTTTCCATGGCAGTGGTATTAGGTAAGAAAGACTAATTCCTTCTTTCACTGAATATTTTCGGAATATCTCTAGATATAATGATCATATGTGAAGGTCATTCATGCATGCATTAATACTTCAATATTGCATTATTTTCTTTATACTTATGTTTCAGGATTTTTATTTATAAAGATTTATCAACTGACTGTGTTAATTTTTAATTAACAACAACAACAACAACAAACACAATTACAAAAAACTACTTCAGTGGTTTAAACAAGTGAGAGGTGTCTTTTTCCTCTCACTTTGGATGAAGGCAGGCAACCCAGGCTAGAGTAGCTGCACAAAGGATGTTCAGGAATCAGACTGAGTCTATCTTCCTGCTCTGCCATCTGTGGTGTGTGGCTTTTATCCAAGTGATCACAGAATGGCTGCTGTGCATTCAGGAAAGAAGAAAGGGGGAAGAAACTCAGGTTTGCTTTTACCCAGCCCTTATTTAGAAAGGGACAGCCTACACAGGGCCTTGTGCCTATATTTCATTGACAAGACAGTGTCACCTGGCCTTCATCTAGCTGCAAGGGAGTCTAGGAAGGTAAATATTTTGCTTTTCAGCCTCTGTAATAGAGGAAAGCAAAGGAAAAAGGATATGGGATTGGGTGTCAAGAGAGACAACACCTGCCATAGTGACTTATCACACATATAACCATGAATGCACACAGCTGCATCCCTCCCTGCAGCCCGCCAAATTATTTTGCAGTAACATCCTAAAACCATGACGACAAAATGCTTTCTGAACATTATCATGAGGTATATTTCAACCATTAAATTTTCACCTTCCAATAAATGTTATTGAAACACTGCTCATTTCTTACTTTGATTTTATACTTGAGATATTAGAAAGAAACCAGTCAAAAACCACAAAGGTTTTATCTTTTTCAGTAATCTTTTATGATAATCATAGGCACTTGTTCTCTGTCACTCTTAGCGAACATTTCCATTTCTATCTCCAGCTCTTCTGTTACCTCTAGGTCTTCTGTTCTCACATTTATTTTGTATTTGAGAGCAGGAGCTGTACCTGAATTATAGGAAGGAGGATATTGCCAATTCACCAGCTGGCTCTGTATTGTTTCTTTTTATATAGCACATTTTGTCCTAACTCGGATTTATTGGGTTGAGTAGTCTCATTCGGATAGCTACATGCCAATCACGTGTACCCTGATTACTCATTATGAGCCTTAGGATACCATACAATTCGCTAATGAGCACATTATAATGCTGGCCAGTGCTAATTAAATGATAATCATGTGCATTGCTTTATTTACAGTCTGCTATTTAAATTAATTGGGCATTTAATTGAACACAGTGTGAAAGAAATTGGAATTGGGTTTAGAGGTTCACTGAAGTTACTTTCACCTGCTGTCTCACATGCAGGTGAGTTTATTTACTTGATCTGGAAATTTAGAGAGAATCCAAGCGGATATAGTGCTCATTTTATTATGGTACATATGCATATGTAAATTTATCTCAAAGTGTGTTTGAAAACAACTAAACTCTTAATTTTGTATTTCCTCTAACATCCTTTTGTGCCCTGATTACAGAGAGATTTTTGCATGCATAAGAAATATTTAATAAATCAAACCCTTACTTGGAAGTATAAGGTGGGATCTTAAACCAACTTGACAAAAATGTTCTGATATTTTCTTAGGATAGGAAACTTATATTTAATTATTGAGTAAATATATGGCAATCTACACCTAATTATGATTCTATCTATTTTCCACTTTCAGGACATAGTATCAAAATATTCCAGGACATACATTTTAAAATGAGCGTATAATTGCTAAAAATTACAGGCATGAGGACAGCACTAAATTCAAAGTATCTTTTCATTGAAATAATTTCCTAAGAGCACATGTAGAGTAGATCTAGAGTAACTAAATAAAAAAGTTTTTGGGCTGGTCATGGTGGCTCACACCTGTAATCCCAGCACTTTGGGAGGTTGAGGCAGGTGGATTGTCTGAGGTGAGGAGTTTGAGGCCAGCCTGGCCAACGTAGTGAAACCCCATCTCTACTAAAAATACAAAAAATTAGCTGGGCTTGGTGGCACACACCTGTAATCCCAACTGCTTGGGAGGCTGATCCAGGAGAATTGTTTGAACCTAGGAGGTGGAAGTTGCAATGAGCTGAGATCGTGCCACTGCACTCCAGCCCAGGCAACAGAGAGAGACTCCATCTCAAAAAAAAAAAAAAAAGAAAAGAAAAAAAAAGTAATTTTTGGACAAAAAAACTAAAGGTCAAATTTTCTACTTTTTTTCTTTCTCAAACAGTAGGATATGGGCATCTCTTTCATGCGATTTTGAAATGGACCAAAATTAACTGAGGGTCTCTTTTCAAAATAAGTTGGAAAATGTGTTGCTTCAATTTTTACTAAGAATTGTTCACAGAAAAAAATTATAAATGGTTCTTATAGATCAGTTGGAAGAAAACTTGTTTTGGGACAAGGTCCTCAGGAAGCTTAGCTAATATGACAGTTTTTAATGTCATACTGTATTTTGTTACACTAAACAATCTTAGTTATTTCACTTTTGTCAACTCACACTGGTGAATCAAATAAAATGAATGATGTATAGAATTTTAACCATTTCTGATACAGACCAGTGTAGCTCTATGACTTCTGACATCAAAATGACTTGTTTGATTACCAAGTCTTTTTCTCATCCAAACTGACACCCTGCAAAACTGAAGTTTTGCAAAGTTTCTGAGTACAGTGTAAAGACACATTCCAAGGGAGAAGCTAGGCTCATGTTTTTATAAGACTAGAATTATAGAGACAACTGAGATTCAGACTAGAATATCCATGCACCTGATGTTCTAATCCTGTGTGGCCCAACCTAGCAGCCACTAGTAGCTCTTGAGAACAGAATTTGACATGAGGCTGCTTTGAGCTAACATGTGCTGTAAGTGTAAATGCACCTCAGATTCTGAATATTAAGTATGATAATGTAAAAATCTCAGAATTTTTTTATTGATCACATGTTGTGATGGCAATATTTTGGATATGTTGGGTTGAATAACATATACTATTAGCACAAATTTCTTTTTTCCTTTTTTGTGTGACTAGAAAACTTAAAATTACCTATGTGGCTCATATTAGTGGCCCATATTATATTTCTGTTGAAAGGCACTGCTCTGACCTATGAAAAGAATGGGTGTTTCCCACTTTTATTACTTATGTATGTGGTGGCTAAGTTATGAACCACCTGTGTGAATTTGAAAAGACTATTCAACTAGATGTATTGAGGTATCACTTTATGCCAAGTACTGAGTAAAGCACTGGGGACATTAAAATGAATTAGGCAGTCTCTGCCCTCCAAGACAATCGATAGACATTTTAGTATATGCAGGGAGCTCTGGTCACACAGAGGACAAATGGCTGGAAATTAAAAAAAAAATTTCTACCAAAATTTTGGCAGAAATTCGTCCAGACATCTCTTTACACATACAAGTAAGTACAAGCACATGCCAAACATAGATACACACATAACAGATTTGTGTATGTATGAGTGTGTGTGCATAGATGATTAGATGATAGAGAGATAGCATCATACCATCTTTGATGATCAGAAACTCACTTTTTCTGCACAACATATCATGGGCATTGTACCACAAAAAAACAATAAACGTAAGTCAGCATCATTATTTTGGCTTCATGATAAATGTCATTTTATATATGTACCAAAACTTATTTGACCTTTACCCCATCCTCTTATTTATAGATTTGAGATTTTTTCCAAATGATTGTGAACCATGCAGGAAGAGAAAACTGTGCTCACTTTTTGTGATTAGAACTTTAAAATAAATTCTGAGAAAAAGGATCTCTGGTGAATCTATTTCTGGACTCCCTTCTGTTCTGGTGATGTAGCTTTCAAATCTCTAATAGTTTCAGTATCTATTGTTTTAATTTTTGAGACTCTGTGCTGCATTTCTTCTTCCTTTTCTAATTTTAAACTTTATTTTTTTTCAATGAAAGATACACATGTATATAAATCTTTTAGCAGTTTCTTTTGGTATTCACCTTCATCTTTTACAATAAGAGGTTTTTATGGCCGTTTAAATGTTTAACTGCTTAGTTTCCACTATGAAATATGAGGACCACAAGGATCCAGTTATTTTTTTATCCATGTCCTATTCTATCCGCAACTTACCCCACATATTTTTTTGTTCGTTTCATAATCTGTCTATAATTCTGGTTTAGATCAGTATTAAGCTTTTACATTGATGTGACTTTGTGAATAACGTTCTCGGATGAATCATACAGTGTAATATATTTCCTTTTTGTGTAATTTTTCTTTCCCCACAGAGCCAATAGCTAAAAATCTCCACTCTCACTCTCTTTCTCTGTTTGCTATTGCTAATTTACCCTCAAACTCTAGCAGGGAGTTGTATCTTCTCTCAGCATTCAAACCTGTTAGGCAGTCTAAGAGCACTGGTGGGACATTCCTCTCAGAGCGGAGGACATTCTGGGGGACATTTCTGGGGGACATTCCTCTCCGAGCCCATTTCCCAGCTTCCATCTGGCTGACTACTTGCTATGGCTACAGCACACCTGTAATCCTGGCATCTCCTTCCTAGTCATCCTGGAGATTCCAGGCACCTCATTCTTGAGTTAGATCATCTGATCTTATATCCCATATCTTCTTATTTCTTTGTCTGTGCTCTTCTTTTAGAAAAAAGTCCCCTTTTGTGGCCTCCTGAGAAAAGACACATGGGCAGTAGAAGTGTTGAGACCTGCATGACTGAGAATGTCTCTAGACTTCTCTCATTCTTGAGAATAGCTTTGCTGCATATCGAATAATTTCTCTGTAGAATTTTGAAGGCAAACATCTATGAATTTTATTTTATTGTCAAAAGGTCATATGTCGTTATGTTTTGTTTTTTTGAGACAAGGTATTGCTCTGTTGCCCAGGCTGGAGGGCAGTGGTGCAATGTTGGGTCACTGCAACCTCAACCACCTGGACTCAAGCAATCACCCCACTCCAGCCTCCCAGGTGGCTGGGACTACAGGGGCATGCCACAACGCCTGGCTAATTTTTGTTTTTCTTTTTTTCGTTAGAAATGGGGCTTCCCCAGGTTGCTCAGGCTGATCTGAAACTCCTGGGCTCAAGCAATCCTCTCGCCTCGGCCCCCTAAAGTGCTGGAATTACAGGCATGAGCCACTATGCCTGGTCACATCACTATGATTCTTTATTGATTATATGTAACACATTCCCCCTTCCCTCCTGGAAAATATTCTCCTTTTCCCTAGTTTTCTAAAATTTCATAATGTGCCTAAATAGGATTTTTATTTATTATATTCAGTGTTGGGTGAATTCTTTAAGCTTGGAAATTCATATTCTTCAATTATAGGAAAATGTTCTTAGACTATTTTTAAAAATAATTTCTGCCCCTCAGTTTTCTCTGAACCCTCTGGAACTAGACTATTGACTAATTATTGCACCACCTGAATTGTTACCCTCAATTTTTTCTTTTCTTTTTTTCCCCTACTATTCATCTCTATCTTTCTCTTTTACTTTCAGAGAAATTTCCCCAACTTTATCTTCCAATCCTATTTTTTTTCCGTTAACTTTTATTAACTGGCGTTATGAGGAGAGTTTGATCACAAGACAAACACATTATGAAAACATTAGGAAATTACAGAAAGACTTGCAATAAGTTCAAACAGAACAAATTAAGTCAAACCTTTGGTCATCTGAGAAACAATAATGTAAAATTGCAGAGACCAAATCTGTCAGTGATAGAGGATGCAGAATAAAAACATAGACATTATCGCCCCCTGGTGGTGTAAAATAAACATGCAATGTTATTTACTCATTTTTGAAGTTACAATCTTCTCTCTCGTCACTGAGCCTCCATTGTTTCCCCAATTTCAAACCTTCTTTAGTCAATCTTTTCCCTCTCATCAATAACTTTCAAGTATCTTCTTTGAAAATATAATTTGTATGCTGGGCGTGTTGGCTCAAGCCTGTAATCCCAACACTTTGAGAGGTCGAGGCGGGTAGATCACAAGATTAGGGGATTGAGACCCTCCTGGCTAACACGGTGAAACCCCATCTCTACTAAAAATACAAAAAATTAGCCGGGCGTGGTGGTGTGCACCTGTAATCCCGGCTACTTGGGAGGCTGAGGCAGGAGAATTACTTGAACCTGGGAGGTGGAGTTTGCAGTGAGCCAAGATCAAGCCACTGCACTCAAGCCTGAGTGACAGAGTGAGACTTTGTCTCAAAAGAAAAAAAAAGGAAAGGAAAAAGAAAATATAATTTGTATTCATTCCCCATAAATCCTTTTCTGGCCACCTCCCAGCACAAGAGCCCCTGCTCTTGCTCTTTGAAATGCAAACCCAACCAATGGCTTTAGTCTTCTTGTATCAAAATTAGAGGATTAGCATGTATTTACTGCAAACCCTAATTTCTTCTAAAAGGCATCTTTAGTCTGCAACCAACTTGTCATTGCCATTTTTCATAACCAGAATGCATTCCTTCATTGTCTGCCTCCTGACTTGGCAACCATCAAGAATTCTGGCCTGACCAGTTAACTTGCTAAACCATCTTTGCCATTATTTACCAGGAAACATTGGAAAAGAAACATAAATAATATACCTCCATACCTATGGTCCCAGCTTAATTTATAGGCAGAATTTCATTTGTTGGCTAAGGAAAGAAAAACCATCTACGTAGAGTGAGCTTGGGAGGAAGCTGGAGTAGGGAGAAAACATGATGGCAGGATACATACGGCGGTGGGAACCGTGCAGTCCTGCTACCAAGTTTTGCATTTCTGTGGCAAGAGCTCTTATTTATATTTATTTTATTTTTATTGATTCCTGTCTTTATTTCAATAGACGGAAATATCTTCTCTTGACTCACTGAATATATCTACTACCACTTTTTGAGTGCTTTTCTAATCACTGCCTTGGCTCTGTTAGTTCTAATTTCCCTTCTCCAGTTGTCCTATTGTAGCTTTTGCTGTAAGTGTTAAAATATTTCCTCAATGTCTGGTTGTCCTTGGAAGTCAATTCCCATGCAATAGGGAGACACCGAAAAGCCTGGGGAAGCTCTGATGGAGAGGGTGCTTGTTGATTGGCAGGTGGGCTTCATAGGAGAGTAATATGGCTGGAAAATTTTCATAGGATTCCAAGGATGGGGTCTTTGACCTCTTTTCTTAGATTGCCCAGTTTCCCCAGAAAATAATTCTTTGATCTCCTGCCAGAGGAGAGGGGCTGGGAGTTCTGTTCATACACAGCTTTACACTCAATCCCCCATCTCTTGTATGTTAGCTGTCCCTTCAACTGCACCTTGTGTCTCTAAGTGCAAACCTCCCTGTGAGTCTCCCCAGAGAGGGAGTATCCAGTCTCCTGCTGGAACTGGCCAGGGCAGCCATCCTGCGGCAGGCGGGGCTCTACAGTTCTGTTTCCATGTAGGCTCTCAGCCCATTATTCTGTCTTCAGTCCCTCTTGTCCCCTTGCCTCCTCCTTCCAGAAGGACCCAGTGTTTTTACATCTTGAGCCTTTCTAGGGGTCTGTGGTACAAAACAGGACGTTCCTAGGCTTCCCCTCACTAACAGGTTACATTGTTTTCTCTCATTTTATAACTCTATTATCAGTTGCCCATTTGCTTTTTGGCTCCCAAGATTTTGCAGGCGGCATCACTGTTTTTTTCATTCTTGCAGATTCCTACCGTCTTTAGTCCTTTTGAGGTCGTTCTGTGGTGTTTTGAGGGAGCAGAGGCAAATGAGTGCTTTTCTGCCATATTTACTTGCTTTTTTTGGTATAAAACCTTATGAAACTATAGCAAAGTAAAATGTACTATTTTCATTTCATGAATAGAATTTTGCAGAAGCTAAAAACAACCATCAGTATGGAGGTAGGTGCTGAGGAGTACAAGGCGTGGGAGAGAGTCCCCTGTTCCAGCCACCCTGGCAGGTTCTCACAGTAATGGTAGCTTTGCCACCCCCACACTCACTCTGAAGCTACAGCATAAATCAACAGCCCTAACTAGAAAGTCTGTGCGAATACTTTCCCCTTCTGCCTCCTTCAGCCTGACAGCATCCACCCTTTCCCTATTCTCAGCCTTAGAGATGAAGGAAGCTGCTTTCACGTGCAAGACAACTTTAGTTAAGAAACACAGCTGGTCTCAGTCCTTTTGTTCTTTTCAAATTTGACCTTAGTCTAGCTCAAGAAACGTTTGTTCAGTGCCTGTTACAGATCAGCCTCTGTGTACACCAAGGGTTCAAAAATGCAAGACAGTTCTCTGCTCTTGAGGAGTTCAAAGTCTCATTTACTCCCAGATGTTTCATTAATTATCTGTGCAGGAATGGCTTCAGCCCAGAGAAGCACTGAGTGGTGGCTGAGCCATCACTTGACACTGGGTTTTCCCTCACATGGACCCTACTTTCTTTCATTTTCTTTATACACATTTAAAGCAGAATTATTACTGAAGGTCATTAGAAATTAGCTTGGATTCCGATGTATGACAATGGCTGTAAAAGTAAAATATTAACATTCTTCTTTAAAGAAAAAATAACCCCAGCAGTCCCTCCTGCTGAGATTGTTTTTCCTTTAAAAACAACCCCTGTAACTGGTGCATCATGTGTGTCTGAGGTTCTTGCATTGGGTCAACTGATGGGGGATCCTGTGGTGACTAGTTTGTAGTAGGCTCCTTTTTGGGCCATCAGTTCTTCGTGGGTCCCCTTTTCAATCACCACCCCCTGTGCCATGACAGCAATGATATCCGCGTTCTGGATGGTGGACAAGCGATGGGCAATGACAATGCAGGTCCGACCCTCTCTGGCTTTGTCTAGAGCAACCTGCACCGTCTGCAAAGAGAAGATGGAGAGTTGATGCAAAGATGCATGATTGCTCCCCAGCCCACCATCACGAGAGTTCAGTTAATACGACCTGAATAACAATCCTATACTTGAGGGCAAACCCAAAAGCTCGACATAAAGAGAGGATTAAGCAAGTATTCAGTGAATGCAATGATCAGTGATCTCGATGGCGGTGGACAGGCTGAGAAATTTCAGTGAAGCAAGAAGGAAGCAAACGAGGAATTCCCTGTGTAATTCTACAATATTTGATGATCTAGTTTACTGAAATGAAACTAAGAAAACAATGGAGGGTAGCAGTTAAGTGGCCGTTCCTGATGACTGCTCTTCATTGAGGACATTTTAGCTCTTTCCAAAATGGAATCCTGATTTTCAAGGCATTAATTATACATTTCAAATTTCATAATTGTGTTTTGCTCAATTGTATCTTCTTTCATGCAAACCACACATCAGATATCACCTCTTATTTTGTTTTGTACCTAGTCTACCTTCTCTGTCACATAGCTTTAGAACTATAAAATATTTATAACAGATCATCTACATTATGTTACTTTATTCGAGAGAGGTGATTATTTGCCTTTGAAAAAAAGTCACTTAGCCTAAAGAATCTTAAAAACAATTCTTATTTTAAAGCTAAAATATTTTTTGACACAATCTTATATTAAATCATCTGCTCTAGATAATTGTCTTTTGGTTCCACAAAGTATTGCCAATTTTTACTGTTAATGAATCAGAAAATTGAAAATAGTGCCATTTTATAAGCACAGATTTTACAGCAAAAGACTCATTTGTAATGAGCTAAGACTTTGGAAAATCAATACTTACCTTTTCACTTTCTGTGTCTAAGGCAGAAGTGGCTTCATCTAGTAGCAAGATTTTTGGATCTCGCACAATGGCCCGAGCAATAGCAATGCGCTGTTTCTCCCCTCTGGAGAGCTGAGACCCCTGGGACCCAACGTTAGTTTCATATTTCTGAAAAAGTATGGTAAGTTTGAGAAATAGAAACAGTTATTGCTCCTGTACTGTACAGAGCTCATGTCTCCTCTGTAATTTAAATTATTTGTTTGTGGAAATAGGGAATAGTGAGTGAGTCCTCCTACAGGATGTCAAATCCATTTAGGAACATAAGAAAAATGTGGAATTTGTGACTTTTGGTGTGGGACGCAAGGGGATTTTATTACTCATTTCTGCATCTCTTTTAGCTTTATATTTTCAATCTCCTTTTCCCTGTGTCCAGGTAAGAGTCCATATATGAGACCCTACTTGATATGAGACTCTCTGATTCTAGACTCTAATCTGGAAAAATCCTTCCAAGATGGACTAATCCCAAGAATGGAAATGTCTTTTACAATATCTTCTGGTCCATTGCTGTATTAGAGAGGTGGCATTCTGGAACACAGGCCTTGGTTAGAAGCTCCACTCTGCTGCTTATTAGCTTGTGTTCCTGAACAAATTATTTAAATTTGAGCTGCACAGTCATCTGAAAGGTGCAGCATTAACACTTACTTCACATATTTATTGTGAGTTTTAGATAAAATTAGGAAGAAAAATCATTCATGCCTTGCATGCCTACATAAAAATTAGTTAACATGCATAAAGTGTTTACCATAGAGGTATTGTGCTAACTATTCTAGTTAGGTTATCATTTAATATTCACAGAAACCATACCCACGCTATTTTTCAGATTACAAAACTTAGGCAAACAAATGGTGGGAGGACAAGTAAGAAGCAGCGAAAGTGAAATCTGAATCCAGATAAAAGTGAATCTGTCTGTTTTCTGAGTCCTTGCCTTGACCACTGCTCTTCCCTGCCTTCCACAACACGAGCCGTTTCCTTCCCCTGCTTCCCTTGCCTCCTGATGAATGCTCCACTAAGCCAGGTGAGACCCATGAAAACCTATGTTGTCTTTGTGGAGACAAACTGCTCAGAGAAGGGTACCATAGGCAAGTCTGTATGAAGACAATGTAGTAAACCAGCTCCATGCCAGTGCCTTGCCCAAAATGAACAGGTACTCAGTAAGGGTTTGTGGGATAAATGAATCTTCCAGGAAACACACCAGCTTTGCTTTGGAACTCTGGATGCAGCAAATAGTAATTTCCATGTGCTTATAGATTGGGCTACCAAGTAAGAATCAGATCAAGAGCCTAACACTGAGGAGACTTTGTGAAAAGAGCAAACAAAAGGCCCTCCACAAACACCACAAAATTTATAAACATAATCACTTTTAACAAAAAACAATTTTCTCAGGGATATTTTTTAAAAGTAAGTAGAGAAGGTTAAAGGTAAAATTTGGCCCTACAAGTTGGTTTTCATGTTTTAATTTTTCTTGTGATCAAAACGAAGAGGGACTTTTGGTAGATGGAAAAATGCAGAGTCGATATTGTGCGAAATCTGGACTTGACTCCGGGAAAGTAAGAGACACCAAGGCAGACGCAATGTACCCACCATACATGGCCCACACTGCCAAGCAATGAAATAATGATGATGGTGGTAATAAGAGCAGCAGCGTTCTTTGTGTGTGGTTTGTTTTTTCATTTTAACATTATTTTCTTGCATTTTGCAGATGGAACAATCTCAGAAAAGATAATTGTCCCAAAGTTATGAAGCTAGTAAGTGTCAAAGCTTGGATTCAAGCCCAGGTCAGCTCCAAATTTCAGGCTTTCCCCACTATGCCAAACTAAAGCTCAATGTACAAAAAAAAAAAAAAATCAATAAAAATAGCAACCATTGCATTGGGCAATACAATACTTTCCAAAATTAAAGAGCATGTTGATGAAGAATGTTTATTTTACTTAAAAAACTAAGACAGTCTGGGGGCGCAGGGAGATAAATTTTTTATGTAGCCTTTGACCTTCTCGAGCCACAGTCATAAAACAGATTGAATATCTCGTATCAGAAATGCTTGGGACTAGGAGTGTTTCAGATTTTGGATTTTTTCAGATTTTGGAATATCTGCATATAATGAGATGTCTTGGGGACAGGACTCAAGCCTAACCATGAAATTCATGTTTCTTATCCACTTTATACACAGAGCCCCAAAGTAAACTCCTATAATATTTTTAATAATTCTGTACATGAAACAAAGTTTTGACTGCATTTTGACTGTGACCCCACCACATGAGGTCAGCTGTGAAATTTTCCACTTGTGGAATCATGTTGGCACTCAAAAGTTTTTGAATTTTGGAACATTTTTGATTTGGGATTTTCAGACTAGGGATGCTCAACCTGTCCACTCTGGCCATTCTACTTCTCCCCAACCTTGTCTCCCATAGGGAGTGGCTCTGAGTTGGTACTCACCTCTGGGAGTGACATGACAAAGTCATGCAGCTGAGCCTGTTTTGCAGCTGCTATGACTCTTTCCATGGGAATGTCCTTGGTGTTGTCTCCATACTTGATATTGTCCATTATGCTACAGGCAAACAACACTGGTTCCTGGGAAACAATTCCAATGTTCGAGCGGAGGAACTGGACATTTACTTTTTTACTGTCATGCCCATCTATCATCTGCCAATAGAGGGGATGATGGGTCATTCTCTTTTAGAATTCCAGCAGTGAGGAAAGTTCATATTCTAGCATTAGGTGTTATGCAGGACATTTGGTTTGCTTAACAGACAACAATCCCAAGGCTAAAATTATGGGATAAACTACGTCGCCTTTGACCTCTGGATGTAACGTCTATCAGGAGTGGTGTCCATGTTAACACTGATCAGACTATGATCCTATTTGTTTCCTCAACTCTGGCTCCACGGGTAAAACAAATTAGAAAGATGCTCAGGTATTCGGGTAAGAAACAACTTTCCCTTACTTTGATGCAGCACACTCTCTGCAAATATACAGGGTTGCCCTATTTTGAGACTTATGAGTTATGGAAAGGATTTTTCTCTGTGAAGCCATTGGGCAATATAACAGTCAAACCTGTTTTCTTGATTTTACTAATGCAGTTGATTTTACTAATTCAGCTATCTCCGAATAACTGAGATAATAAAACCAAGTAAAAAGGAATACATTTATTCACTTAGTCAATTAACAAACATATATTTGAATCACCTGCCACAAAGCACCATCCTTAGCAGTCTATGTCTGCTACATAAAGAAAATATAATCTCTGTTTCCTAGGAATTCACAGTCTAGTTAGGCAGTTAAGTCCAGGTAGTTGAATATCTACCACATGAGCTGGTTCACTAAAGAGTCCTAGAATATTAAAGGTACAGTATATGCCTAACATACTACTATAAAGTGTTTGGCCCTATTATTTCAGAAAAAAATTGTGATAAACAGTACAAACAGATTATATTTAAGATAATTTCTAAGTAATGGAAAAAGCAAACACTTATTAGAAAAAATATAAGGCATTCCTCAATAACAATTAGCCCTGGCTTATATTGCTCTACTTATTTTCCATAGCATTTAATGCAAAACACAATTTAATAATTAAACACTGGGCTGTTTGCTCATTCTTCTAAATGTGCTATATAGTAAGCTCCTGGAAGATAGAAGACATGTTTCTTGTTCCTTAGAATCTCCCACAGGGCCTAATGCAGTAACAGGAACATCATAGGTATCCAAATAAATGTTGAAAATGTTGAATGCCTGTATTTGGTAGCTTCCTTAAGAGCAAAGAGGACTTTGAAAAAAAAATTTTTTTAAGTGGTAGGTTTTCTCATTAAAATGTTTGTAGAAATGTTTTTTGATGATATAACAAAATAGACTGTGCCTATGAAATGTAAGAAGTCATAATGATTTCCTTATTGGCCTTGCTTTCTACTTGTGACCAGAACATTCAATGGGCATATTCAGAGAAATATACTTAATATACATGTTAATGTTGGAAGTAAAATACGAGGGATTCCATTTCCTGTATCTTGCATAGTTCACAATCTATGATGGCTGTAGGCATGACAGAGCTCATTTTGGAAAACCGAATCTTCTGTCTTACTGGGATTATACCTCTGGTTATAACGGGCTTTCTAGGTTCATCAGTTACCAAATACTTTCAAACAAATTAAAATCTTTATACCTCAATCTAATAATAGAAGGGATTATAAATTACAGGTAATCAATGCTTGGTCCTTATTTTTATAACTTCCTGGATTCTGTCAATGTCTATTTGCTTGTTTCCTTGCTTTGCTTTATGCAAGGAAATCTTTAGTTGCCTCTTTCAAGTTTTTCTCAGCATTTCTCTTCGTAACATTATCTGTCCTCATTACACTAAAGATTATAGTATTCAAGAAAATCAGAAAGACCACTTTCTGATTTTCAGAAATAAAACATTTTCAGACCCATATCTCTGAACTATTTCTTAGAAAACAGCTTGTGGATGAACTCCAACAAGAGTGTGAAAACTATGAAAAAGGAAGGCATGGGAACTACAAAATAATGGATCTAATCCAAGATGATATTGCAGAGAACTCACAGGAGACTCAACAGGCAAAGGTTGCAAGTGACAGAAATGAGGGGATAGATGGCCAGATAGAGACATTAGAAGAATACAAAGATTTCCATAAAGACAAAGAATGCAAGAAAAAAAAAAGCCTTTCAGAAAAACAATGAAGAAAAAAATATCATGCAAATGTACTTCACTATTTGACTGTGGGATAAACAATATTAACATAATCATTAAGAGAGCTGTCAACTGATTTTCAACTTTTAGGATCAACCTAGAGTGAAGGCAGGAAAGATAATGCTATAAACAGAATGTGCTTTGAATTCTTGATAAAAGTGCAGTTAGAACTTAAGAGGTGAAAGAAGGGAGTAAGAGGTGAAAATAAAGGTAGGATTCCTAACATTCTTATTTTAGAAAGCGAGAATTCAAGAGGAACTATCTACAGGTGGTGGAAGAGCAACGGAAGCGGATCAGAAGTTTATAAAATTATAAATAGAAGGCCTAAAAAATGATATAACTATATTGGGAGGAGGTAGGTAAAAGGAAGGATTGGTGAGGGTAAGTAGATTTATATCTCTTGAGAATAAATCACAGAGAGTCTAAATTTGTTAAATCTTAAAATAGCATGAGCATATTATTTAAAGACATAAAAGTAATCATTGGGAGATCAAAAAACATCAAGTGGTCAAAAATAGTTGCCTTTGAGCAGAGAAATGTGGAGTGGGAGTGTAAGCGTAAAGCCGGGGGGGTGGCGGGTGGCTTTTTATTATAAATGTTTATTATTTGATTTCGTGACCTTCTGCATATATTACTTTTAAAGAAAGAAAAAAAGGACAGAAAAGAGAAAGAAATGTTATGAAAAATAAGTACCAAGGCTATTGACCGAAATTTCAAATATGCTTGCCAAAGCTTTATGGCTCTCAATTTGAGTTCCTTGCATTGTTTAGACTTCAGCTTCTTGAACAAGGATTGTCTTAGATCTTTTCATGCTAAATCTCCTTTCTTGCTCATTTATCATTATTTCCCTTACCACTCCCAGTTTTTCCATTCCTGGTCATTAGTTTCTGGATTAATCTGCACTTTCCGCTCCATTTACGGGTAAGCGAATGCTTCTATTAAATACACTAATCTCCAGCTTTGCCGTGTGCCCAGTTTTCTTTGCCTAACTGGTCAGCAGGCCATCTGGAACTGGGGAAAATCTGACATTAGAAATCGTGAGGTAGAATAAGGTGAAGCAGCAAATGACGGGGACTGGAAAATACGCATGGGGTAAGCGCCTTAGGCAAGCATTTTAAAGTGAGTCTGGGAAAGCAGAAACTTGAAGCCCACTTTTAGGGGTTTGAAATATTCTGCAGAAAGCAAAATTCTCAAAAAGGTTTTGTGGCTTACCACCTTCCCTTGATTAGGATCATAGAAACGTTCCAACAGCTGAATGCTGGTGCTTTTGCCACATCCACTGCTCCCAACAAACGCCAGTGTCTGCCCTGGACTAATCGACACTGAGAGACCATTCAGAACTTGAGTGTCAGGTCGAGAAGGATATGTAAATTTACAGTCAACAAAGTCAATCTTCCCCTGGAAGTTGTCCTGGGGATGGGAGAATCAAAATTAAAGATGCTCTTACTGGAGCCTGGAATATTAAAACACACCTAACTCTTGAGTTTAAAATCCCTGCTTGAGATTATCTTCAAACCATGCTGCCAAAGTGCAAAGTGTAGAGACAGCAACTTAATAAAAGGATATCCCATTCCCTATTCTGGGACGGGTAGTATAAAGGGAGGCTTGGGCAATGAGATTAAAGACATTTCACTCTCCCTATTCCCGGTCTAACCTATGGGGATTTTCTTACCATCCATTCTTGCCATTCTGAATAGAAGGGAATAGCTAGAAGATATTATATCATAGAAGCCAGTAACTGTCCAAACCCTATTTGATCCCCAAACTACTCAAAATAATAATGTTACACTTAAAATGACCTAGAGAAAAAGTTACTTGAGGTCTGTACTGCAAAGGTGAATACTTTCTATTGTACTTTGGTGTGCTTAAAACTCTCTAACTTATAAACTCTAGAAGTGGATAGACATTTAATAGACCACACAGAAACCTTACTTTTACTGAACTGAAAGAGAAATTTTACCAATTTAGAAAGATTTCAGACTTTAACTTAGCTTTACGAGTGTCTAGGTGGCTTTTGCTTTCTTAAACATATTAAAATTTTCAAAAAAATAGGTAGAAAAGATTTAAAACTACCTATCTAGCAATCAGAAGAACAGATATTTTGTTGAGATTGAATTAATTTTCTGGATATCTACATAAGCTAAAACTTGAATCAAGATGAACATGAATTAAATCCATGTTATTGGACAGGAAGAATTGATTTTTCTACATTCTGTATCAGAACATCAATAGAAAACACAGTGGTTAGGTAGATCTCAAAGGACAACTGGTTTCATTCATTTGGGAACTAAGCGTATTTTATATGACACAGAATTTAGCATTCATTGAATGTCATTGCCTTGTTCAAATGTTAGCTTAGGAATAATTTTTGATGCTAATTTACTTTATTCCTTTGTATTTACAAATCTACTGTCTGTCCACTCCGAGTATGTATGAATTAAGCAGGAATTAAAAAGCGAAGTCGTATTGTATGGCCATCCCTAATGGCTGTCCTGCACACACACACCCACACACCCACACACCCACACACACACATACACACACGCACACACACAAACCTACCCTTCATCAATACTTACCCATTTTTCACCTGCACTATTGTATACACTGATAGGCGGTTGTCGGTCCAGCAGTTGAAAAAAGCGTGCAGCTGATATTTTAGCTTTGGCATAACTTGGGGTGTAAGAGGAGGCTCTCCCAACAGCTGTTGCACTCAGTACAACTGCGGAGATCACCCTGCAACCAGACAGACACACAGGCAGACACGGGGGAGGTGTGGTTGGTGTGATGGGCCAGGAGGCAGAAGTTTGGGGCTCTAGCCCTGCTTCTGCTAGGAAAGGACCACATAGCCTTCAGCAAGTCACTTCAGACTTGTCTGGGAATGGAGAGGGTGGCCTTTTAAGAGATTAGCAGTTTTCAAACTGTGTTCTGTGAAAAAGGGCTTAGAAGAGGACAGAACAAGCATGAATGGGAGAGATCAGACCTCCAAACCTTTATTCAACCACAATAGCTTCTTTTAAGAAAATTGTTTGAGGGGGAAAAAAGACTACTGAAAAAAATTTCTTTAAAAGAAAGCAGGCTTGAAAGATCACTAGACTGAGTTGATTTTTCTATAATGCCAACTTTTTTTGAATCTATGACAGGTATATAAAAGATAATTGGTAATATAAGCATCAATTTTGCGCCAGGTATGTATATAATTTAAGCTTCAGAGAGCAAGACAGATGCAATCGCCTGTCTCCTTCTCCTCGTCTTAGCCTCTAACTATATTCTACATGTACTTAATTAATGAAAGAGTGAGTGAAGGAATAAATGAATGATAAATATGATGAGAGAACTTTGTTGCTGTACCGACTATGATGTGAGTAGTAGCCCCCAAAGCTGTTCACTTGCACTGCCATGCACAGAGGGTCTGCCTGGGATGGGGATAGGGATAAGGGATGTGTCTTTGTGCGTCACACTGCTTGGTTCATAAGCAGGAATTGTTTTAGGCCAGAATTACAAATCCGAACATCTCCAGGAGCCCAGTTTAAAGCCTAAGGGAATGAAAAGCACTTGAAATGAAATGAAAAATGGCAGAAAATGACCTTCCAATTTTTAAAGTGAAGCCAGAAATTGGGAGTTTTCTGTAGTCCCAGATTTTTTTTTTTTTTTTTTGAGATGGAATCTCACTCTGTCACCCAGGCTGGCGTGCAGTAGCATGATCTTGGCTCACTGCAACCTCTGCCTCCTGGGTTCAAGCGGTTCTCCTGTCTCAGCCTCCCTAGTAGCTAGGATTACAGGCGTACACCACCATGCCCGGCTAATTTTTCTATTTTTGTAGAGATGAGGTTTTGCCATGTTGGCCAGGCTGATCTCAAACTCCTAACCTCAAGTGATCTGCCCACCTCAGCCTCCCAAAGTGCTGAGATTACAGGTGTGTGCCACTGCAACCTGCCTGCAGTCTCAGATTTTTACATGTTGACAAAAATTCTCGTAAAACCGTAATATAAACTAAATAAAAATAAGCCAACGGTTTGTGTTTTCTAATTTAGGTTAGTGAAAATATGCAAAGATTTAGAAAAAAGAGACTTTCCTAGCTGGGTGGGTATAGTGGAGCGGGAGAGAAGTGCTGAAAGAGACACCAGGTGACAAGGCAGGACTCATGGCTAGAGAAGGAAACCCAAGAACAGATTCCTATAGGATCACTTTTCCTAATGCCCTCCAAACCCGTCTCAGACCATCTCCACCCTTACCCCCTACTGTCCACCCATATACATGTGCACCTCGTTCCCCAGTACCCTGACATCCTCAGGCTTTCACCTCTGGAAATGTGAGAAATTGGACTCAAAGCTAATCTTATTAGAAAAGTAGGCTTTGGCTATACGAATGGAACATTATTCACCTGTATGGCCTATGCTGTCTCTGCCTAAGAGGACTCAGCTAGGAACATGCCCTCTTTGCAAGAGAGGAGTCGAGTTCGAATAAAACAGTTCTCTGTGAACCATCTTAGCCAAGGCCTCTAGATTTTCTCAGCATTAACATGTGTGGCAGATTGTTTAGAAACAATGGTCACATTCATTCACACTATCATGCATCCCTTTGCAATATGACTTTTTTCCTCCTCTCATCAAAAAGTGGATTCTACCTTTTTCTGTTCCTTAAATCTGGCCTTAATAGTATGACTTTCTCTGGCCTCTTTGTGTGGAGAGACTTGAAAAGGACTTGAAAAATGGGGCTTGCCCTCTTCTGCGGCACTTGGAACCCTGAGGCCATAATATGAAGAAAAGAAGCTCACCTGCTAGACAGGCCACGTGGAGACAGAAGTATACACAGACTGAGTCAGCCCAGGTCAGAAGAACCACCGTGATGACCCACAGAATCTTGAGAAATAATTAATCCCAGCTATTGTAAGACACCAAGCTTGGGATGGTTTGTTAAGCAGCAAAAAAAAAAAAAAAACTAACTGATAGAACCAGGCTATTCCTTCCTTCAGTGTTGATGTTTTCTCACCGTGGGCGGATATTCCTCACCTGAACACGTAGCTGAAATGGAGCTCCTCGTTGGGGATTAAGTAACCCCCATATCTGTAGGAAGCAGAATTCGCAATAAACACGATGCTCTGGGAAAAGGCAAAGCAGAATCCATAAACGTTGGCTTTCTGAATAGCTGTCTTGAGGGGCTTCTCCAGCTCGGTCTCAAGTGCTTCAATGAACCGCCTCTGCTTTCCAATTCCAGCAACAGTGCGGATGTTACTGAGGGCTTCGTTTGTAATCTGAAGATTGAAAAAGAGTCTTAGGAATACAAGGGCAGAAATAACTCCTTTCATGACATTTCAATGGCTGGATGGATTACTTGGTGCAAATGGCAGAAGGTGGTACAAATCAGAGATGGACGCATCATCTGGGAATACAAAGAAGGGGCTGGAGGTCAACCCAACTGGACCACATGACAATTTTTCAGTCAAATTCAAGTTTCCCTGAATTATAACACAGCATGGCTTTGTTGCCTCCACTTGTAGTGGAAGAGTTAAGGAAAATAAAGGTACACACAGTCATTTTTGAAAGCTTTTTAGCTTCTTTGCTAATTCATTTGAAATGTATAAAACGGTATCTTTAAATTTCTTCTGAGACAAAAAATTATATATATTTAAAATATTAGATTATATTTCCTTAAAAAATTAATCTGGCCAAATATTATAGAACTTAAGTTAGTGTTAGTGGTAAACAAAACTAATTAAATTTATTTGCAAATAATGTTTTAGGAAAAATGAGTATTTCTACCTCTAGTGGCAAAACAATTTTTTTTCCTTAATATTAAAAAATGTTTAATTTGTATATATTTAGGGGGTACGAGTGCAGATTTCTTACAGGCATATATTGTGTAGTGGGGACACCTGGGCTTTTAGTGTACCCATCACTCCAATAATGAATTTCGTACACAATAGGTAATTTTTCAACCCTTGCCCCCTCCCACTCTCCCTCCTTTTGTGGTCTTTAATGTCTGTTATTCCACTCTGTATGTCCATCTGTACCCTCTAACATAACTTAAAATAGCTAGAAATTGTATCTTTTAGTCTATACTATGAATTTGTATTTGTTCTAACCCACACATTAGGGCAAGTAATCTCACTGTTTCTAAATTAGGATCCTACCCTTAAAAGGCAGAAAGGTAGGCCTCTTTGTTCCATTAACATAAGAAGTCCTTTTGGCTTCTGCCTACTTGAGCAGAGTTCACATCCCCTCTTTTAAAAGAGACAGAATCTAGGCTATTGTGAATTTGTTTAAAGAGTGAGTATGTGTATGCATGTGTGATTTCTTTATTTTTTGTTTTTTGTTTTTTTAGATGGAGTTTTGCTCTTGTTGCCCAGGCTGGAGTACAATGGCATGATCTTGGCTCACTGCAACCTCTGTCTCCCAGGTTCAAGCAATTCTCCTGCCTCAGCCTCCCAAGAAGCTGAGATTACAGGCACCTGCCACCATGCCTAGCTAATTTTTGTAGTTTTAGTAGAGACAAGCTTTCACCATGTGGGTCAGGCTGGTCTTGAACTCCCAACCTCAGGTGATCCACCTGCCTTGGCTTCCCAATGTGCTGGGATTACAGATGTGAGCCACCACGCCCAGCCTGTGTGATTTCTTATACTTGATAAGCATTTATGCCACCATCCCTCATTTCCCCCCTAAGGACAAGATATTAATTAGAACACACTTTAAAATGTGTAGCTAAAACCTAAGTGTATCCAAAACCCAAACTGCATCTCATAAGTCTAGTTGGGAAAGACACTTGCCCCAAGCCTGGGGACTCTAAAGTGCGAAGAGAAAAGGCATCTGCCATTAAAACCATCATAGCTCCTCTTTGTGTGGACAGCATGGCTCAGGGAAACCATTAAATTGCAAAAGCCTCACAGCCAGAAAACAGAACTATCCACCCCTGCAAATGAGAGTACACCAAAGTGGAATGTGGAATGAATCACTATGCGAGAGGAAACTGAACATGCAATCCTCTGTTCACCCCACTATTTCTCCATGCCTGCTCAAACGCAGGGCCTCGGAGCTTTATTGACTCAGCCTTTGGGCCAGCATGCATGCAAAGGGTAGCGGAAAGTTCTTAAGTGTGCCTGTCTGTGGGCTGACAGCTTCCTAAGTCTCTTCGTACTATTTCTTTCTTTTTTTTTTTTTTAGAATAATTTTTTTTTAAGAAAGAAAAAGAGAGGAAAGAAAGTGAGAGTGAAAGAAAGAAAAAAAAGAATGTAAGAGAGAAAGAAAGAGGAAGAGAAAGAGGGAGAGAGAATGGGATTCTAGTTCTATTGCCCAGGCTAGAACAGTTTGTCTGATAGCTACTCAGCCATGAGGAGTGGGAAAAACAGATCTGCAAGATTACCTGTCCCACCAACTCCAGGGCCTGCTTATCTCGAGAGGCAAATCCTGTCAAC
>CAUYLG010054436.1:0-32646 GCA_963573385.1 Cacajao melanocephalus
ACAACCCCATCAAAAAGTGGGCAAATGGTATGAACAGACACTTTTCAAAAGAAGACATTTATGCAGCCAGCAAACATATGAAAAAAGCTCATCATCACTGGTCATTAGAGAAATGCAAATCAAAACCACATTGATATACCACCTCACCCCAGTTAGAATGGCAATCATTAAAAAATCAGGAGATAACAGATGTTGGAGAGGATGTGGAGAAATAGGAATGCTTTTACACTGTTGGTAGGAGTGTAAATTAATTCAACCATCGTGGAAGACAGTGTGGCAATTCCTCAAGGATCTAGAAATGGAAATACCATTTGACCCAGCAATCCCATTACTGGGTATATACCCAAAAGATTACAAATCATTCTATTATAAAGACACATGTATGTTTATTGCAGCACTGTTCACAATAGCAAAGACTTGGAACCAACTCAAATGCCCATCAGTGATAGACTGGATAAAGAAAATGTGGCACATATATACCATGGAAGACTATGCAGCCATAAAAAAGGATGAGTTCATGTTATTTGCAGGGACATGGATGAAGCTGGAGACCATCATTCTCACCAAACTGACACAAGAACAGAAAACCAAACACCACATGTTCTCTCTCATAAGTGAGTGTTCACCATTGAGAACACATGGACACAGGGAGGGGAACATCACACACAGGGGCCTTGGGGGTGGGGTGCTAGGGGAGGTATAACAGGGATGGGGGAATAGGGGAGGGAGGGATAGCATTAGGAGAAATAATCTAGTGTAGATGATGGGGTGATGGATGCAGCAAACTACCACCATGGCACATGTATACCTATGCAGAAAATCTGCATGATCTGCACATGTACCCCAGAAACCTAAAATGTAATAAATAAAATAAAATAGCTAGAAGAGAATATTTGAAATGTTCCCAACATGAAGAAATAATTAAAAAAAAATAACTAGAAGAAAATATTTGAAATGTTCCCAACACAAAGAAATTATAAATGTTTGAGATTATGGAAAAAAAAAAAAAACCTTCTCCAAGGCATATTATAGTGAAACTATCAAAAGTCAAAGACAAAGAGAGAATTCTAAAAACAATAAAAGCATGTAGTCACTCATATGGGAATCCTTATTGTGAGAGGTGTATGAACCAGAGCAACTCCATATTGAATAGGTGCTGGGAAAATAAGGCTAAGACCTGCTGAACTGTGTTCCCAGATAGTGAAGGCATTCTAAGTCACAGGATGAGATAGGAGGTTGGCACAAAATACAGGTCATAAAGACCTTGCTGATAAAACAGTTTAGAAAAAGCCAGCTAAAACCCACCAAAACCTCTCATCTAAGTACTTATCAGGCCTGACCCTACTTAGCTTCCAAGATCAGATGGGATTGGGTGTGTTCAGGGTGGTACAGCAATAGACAAACTCACAAAAATCAAGATGGCCATGAGAGTGACCTCTGGTCGTCCTTGCTGCTACAATCTCACCAGCATCATGACAGTTTACAAATGCCATGGCAACATAAGGAAGTTACCCTATATGGTCTAAAAAGAGGAGGCATGAATAATCCACCCCTTATTTAGCATATCATCAAGAAATAACCATAGAAATGTGCAACCAGCAGTCCTTGGGGCTGCTCTGTCTGTGGAATAGCCATTCTTTTATTCCTTCACTTTCCTAATAAACTTGCTTTTACTTTACTCTATGGACTTATCCTGAATTCTTTCTTGTGCAAGATCCAAGTGCCCTCTTTTGGGGTCTGAATTGGAACCCCTTTCCTGAAACACTGTCAGACTAACAGAGGATTTCTTAGCAGAAACCTTACAGGACAGGAGAGAATGGGGTGATATATCCACAGTACTGGGAAAAACAACAACAATAATAAGAAAAAGTTATTCTTCATAAATTGAGAAATAGTTTTTTTTGGACTAGAAAAACTGAGGGAATTCATCACCACTAGAATGTCTACAAGAAATGTTTAAGGAAGTCCTATACTTTGAAGCAAAGGGATGATATCTATCATTATGAAGACACATAAAAGCCTGAAACGCATTGGTAGAGAAAACACAAATAAGGAAGAGACGGGACTCAAACGTCCCAGCTAAAGAAAATAATTGATTTACAATAATAAACAATAGGATAAAAAGAAAGTAACAAGGGATATGCCAAACAATCAGATATTAATAAAATGACAGGAATAAGACCTCACATATCAAGAATAAATATAAATGTAAATTATTAAGCTTTCTACTTATATAGACTAAATGAATGGATTAAAAAATTACTCAACTATATGCTGCCTATCAGAAACTTATCTCACCTGTAAAGACATATGTAGTCTGAAAGTAAAGGATGGAAAAAGAAACCAAAAGTGAGAAAGAGAAGCTATAATTATGTCAGATACAACAGACTTTAAGACAAAAACATTAATAATGAGAGAAAGGTAAAATCAATTTTTAAGTTTATCAAATTTATTATATAACCATAAAGGGATTGATTCAGCCAGAGGACAAAAAATTATAAACAGAAATGCACTCAACACCAAAGCACCCAGATATATAAAGCAGATATTATTAGATCTAAACAGAGAGACAGAGTCTAATGCAATAATAGTTGAGGATTTCAACACCTTGCTTTAAGCATTAGAAAGATCATCTGGACAGAAAATCAACAAAAAAACATTGGATTTAAACTGCACTTTGGACCAAATGGACCTGACACACATTAAGAGTACATTTCATGCAACAGATATATTCTTTTCATCAGCACTTGGAACATTCTCCATAATAGAGTATACGGTTGGGACACAAAACAAGTCTCAACGAATTTTAAGAAATCAAAATCATATCATATTTCTTTTCAGACCACAATGGAATAAAACTAAAAATCAATACCAAGGGGAAATTTGGAAATTGCACAAATACATGGAAGTTAAACAACATGCTACTGAAAAATCACTGGGTTAAGGAAGAAACTAAGGAGGAAATTGAAAAGAAATTCTTCAAACAAATGAAAATCAAAAAACAACATATCAAAACCTATGGGTTATAGCAAAAGCAGTGCTAAGAGGGACATGTATAGCAATGAACACCTGTATCACAAAGTAGAAAGAGTTTAAAGAAAAACCTAACAATACACTTCAAAGAACTAGAAAAGTAAGAACAAATCAAACCCAGTACCAGTGGAAGTAATGAAATAATAATATCAAAGCATAACCAAACTAGAGATAAAAATATACAGGATAAATGAAATGGAAAGTTTTTTTTGAAAATATAGACAAAATTGATAAACTGCTAGCTAAACTGACCAAGAAACAAAAAAAGAAAACCCAAATAAACAAAATCAGAAATGAAATAGGAAACATTACAATAGATAACATAGAGAACAAACAATCATCAGAGACCGTTATAAACAGCCAAACACAAACTGGAAAACCTTGAGGAAATAGATAAATTTTTGGACACATACAACCTACCAAGAATGAATTAGGAAGAAATTAAAAACAAAAAATGGAATAGACCTCAGATGAATAATGAGAGAATCATAAGAAAAAGTCTCCAACAAAGAAACATCCAAGACCAGATGACTTCACTGACAAATTCTATTAAACATTCAAAGAACTAACAGGAGTTCTCTTCAAACTATTCCAAAAAATTGAAGAAGAGGGAATTCTGTCTAATTCATTCTATGAAGCCAGCAGTACTCTAATACCAAAACCAGACAAGGATACCATGCACAAAAAAATCCTACAGGTCAGTATCCCTGGTGAACCTAGACACAAAAATTCTCAACAAAAAATGAGCAAACTGAATCCAATGGCATACCAAAAAGATAATGCAACATGATCAAGTGGGATTTATCTCAGGGATGCAAGGATGGTTCAACATACACAAATAAATAAATGCAATGAACCTAATCAAAAAAATGAAGGACAAAAACCATATTTCATCTCTATAGAAGCAGAAAAAACATTTGATAAAATTTGACATTAATTCATGATCAAAACTCTCAACAAACTAGGCATAGAAGAAACATACCTCAATATAATAAAGGCCATATATGACAAATTCACAGCTAACATCATAATGAAGGAGGAAAAACTGAAAGCCTTTCCTCTGAAAACTGTAATAAGACAAGGATGCTCACTTTTACCACTACTATTTAACAAAGGGCTGGAAGTCATAGCCAGATCAATAAGGCAAGAGAAAGAAGAAAAAGCATGTGAATTGGAAAAGAGGACTTCAAATTGTTTCTTTTTGCTGATGATATGCTCTTTTATCTAGAAAAACATAAAGACTCACCAGAAAAATATTTGATCTGATAAATAAATTCAGTAAAGTTGTAGCATACAACATATGAAAATTGGTAGCCTTTCTATGCACCAATAATAAACTAGATGAGTAAGAAATTAAGAAGGCAATTCCATGTAAACTAAGTAGAAAAACTTTAGGAATAAATGTAACCAAGGATGTTAAAGACCTCTAAAAGGAAAGTTTCAAAATGCTGATGAAAGCAATTGAGGAATACACAAACAAATGGAAAGACATCTTACACTCATCTTTGTCATACTACACAAAGAAACCTGCAGATTAAATGCAATTTTTATCAAAATACTAATGCCATTATTCACAGAAATAGATAAAATAATTCTAAAATTCATATAAGCAATCATGAACAAAAAGAACAAAGCTTGAAGCATCACACTACCTGACTTTAATATGTATTACAAGGCTACAGCAACCAAAACAGTATGGTATCGCTATAAAAACAGACACATAGACCAACAGAACAGAATGGAAAACCCAGAAATATATCCATGTATTTACAGCCAACTGATTTCAACAAAGGTGCCAAGAAGATATTTTGGGGAGTGAGTACCTTCTTCAAAAAGTGATGCTGGAAAAAATGGTTACATGCAGAAAAGTGAAACTGGACCCCTATCTCGCTATATATATAAAAACCAAATAAAGATGGTTTAAATACTTAATGTATGACCTGAAACTGTAAATCTACTAGAAGAACACACAGAGGAAGCACTTCAGACATTGTTCTAGGCAAAGATTTTATTTCTAAAAGCACAGACAATAAAAACAAAATAGACTGGGTATGGTGGCTCATGCCTGTAATCCCTGCAAACCGGCAGGCTGAGGTTGGCAGATCACCTGAAGTCAGGCATTGGAGATCAGCCTGACCAACCTTCCTCTACTGAAAATACAAAAATTAGCAGGGTGTGGTGACATGCATCTGTAATCCCAGCTACTCAAGAGGCTGAGGCAGGAGAATCGCTTGAACCCAGGAGGCTGAGGTTGCAGTGAGCCTAGAATGCTCCATTGCACACCAGCCTGGGCAACACAGTGAGATTCAATCTCAAAAAAAAAAAAAAAAAAAAAGACAAATGGAGCTACATTAAACTAAAAGACATCTGCCTAGCAAAATAAACAATTCACAAAGTGAAGAGACAACCTTTTGAATTGGAGAAAATATTTGTAAACTTTATTTGACAAGGTACTAAAATCCAAAATGTGTAATAAACTCAAACAATTAAACAACCCTAACCACAGAGTCCCATTAAAAAATGGACAAAAATATGAATAGACATTTATTAAAAGAAGATACAAATGGTCAACAGGTATTGAAACAATTCTCAATATCACTAATCATCTGGGAAAGGCAAATCAAAACCACAATGAGATATCCCAGAATGGCTATTAATAAAAAGACAAAACATAACAGATGCTGGCAAGGAGGCAGAGAAAAGAGATACACTATTGCTGGGAATGTAAATTAATATAGACAATATGGAAAACCATATGGCAATCAAAAAACTAAAATTTTTTATCAAAAAACTAAAAATAGACCTACCATAAGATCCAGCAATCCCACTACTGCTTCTTCATCCAAAGGAAAAGAAATCAGTGTATCAAAGTGATACCTGCACTCTCATCTTTACTGTAATCTTTGCTATTTGATTACAATGGTAAAGATATGGAATCAACCTAAGTACCTATCAGTGGACAAATGGATAAGAAAAAATGTGGTATATATACAAAATAGAATATGATTTGGCCATAAAAAGAATGAAATCATGGCACTGGTAGACGGAACTGGTCATTATTATGTTAAGTGAAGTAAGCCAGGCATAAATATTGCATGTTCGCATTGGTATATGGATGCTAAAAAAGTTGACTTCATGGAGATAGAGAATGGAATTATATTTACTAGAGGCTGGGAAGGATGTGTGAGTGTGAGGTGGATAAAAAGAGGTTCATTAAGGGGTAAAAACATACAATTAGATAGAAGGATTAAGTTCTAATATTTGATAGCTAAGTAGGTATAGTTAACAACGTATTGTAGTTTTCAAAGTAGCTAGAAGAGAGGACGTGATATGTTCCCAATACTTAGAAATGGTAAATTCTTGATTTGATGGACACCCCAAATACCATAACTCAATCATTGCAGAGTCTTTGCATGTAATAAAATATCACATGTATCCTGGAAATATGTACGAATATTATGTATTATTTAAAAAAAAAAACAAAAAAGATTCTGAGATATTTGAGAGGAAGTGTCATTTCTGTCTGCCCCAACTGAAAGTGTAGTGTGGAATATATATAAAAAGAAAGTAAATAACAAAGAATTGTGAACTTTTAGAGTTGAATATTACTTAGAAATCATTTGTTTTGCCAATTTAATTGTACCTATGTGAAAGTAAAGGCTAAAAGCGGATAACTGCTCACACAGTGAATGGCAGAATGAGGCCTATTATCAGGTTTGTTGAATTCCAGGACAAGTGTATTTTTTTCTTCCACATATCTTTGATTGATTAATTGGAAGGCACTGGCTTAAAACAATATTAACTGTAACAAAAGTGGCCATGTCTTAATGATTAGTTATACATTTCTCCAGTCTACACAGTGGAATAATTTGATCCTTTTATATTAAAGTTTATTTCTTCATTTATCACTGAACACCCTAAAATACCTTAGAGAAATTATCAAGAAGGTCTTGAAAGAAGTATATATGATCATTATTAAGGAGGAAGGTATATGCTTGTGCTATTAGCTAAATTTTTAAGAGAGGAGGAGAAGAACTTAAGGAAAAGTAGTTCAAAGTCATAAAAATCTATGATAAATCAGCAGAGAAAAAACACCTTAAATTGTCTGGATTCAGCTGCATACACTTTGCCTGGTCTAAGGGTATAGATTATGTTTTTAGAAATGGAGAAGTGATGTGATTAACATTTTTCTTGTTTAAGATAAAAATAAAAAACCTTGACTGCAGCCATTGATTAGTTCTGTGGTGCAGAGGTAAGGGGACTTAGATTCAGCAGGGCCAAGTCAGCTTATTTTCAATCAAATATCACTAGATAAGCACCATTCTCTGCCTCCTGTGCTCTGGGCTGTCCCTTAACTGCTGGACTAGTACACTCCAAGATTATTTTAATCTTTTTTTTTTTTTTAAAAAGCTGTTAGCGTTGGTCCATAAATAGATTCTGAGAATCTCAAGTTCTAATAATAACAGCTGATACTTTCTCCTGAGAAATTAAACTATTTTATGGCCATTATTCAAATCACTGAAAATTAATTATTCTTCCTGAAATTTGTCTCCATATGCTATATGGTGGTGGTACTGCCATTTTAACTCATATATGCAATTAATGTTGCTTTATACCATTAGTCCTCAACCATGGACTAGTTTGATACTCAAGAGTCACTTGGCAATGTTTGGAGACACTTTTGGTTGGCTTAACTGGTGGTGCAGGGATGTATGTACTACATGCATCTAGGGGGTAGAGGACAAGAATGCTTCTAAAATCCTATAATGTGCAGGACAGCCCCCAACCAAAAAGAATTATTTGACTCAAAAGGTTCATAGTGCTAAAGTTGGGTAATCCTGTTTTATAATTAAGATTTACATAAAGATGTTACCTTATACATATATATAGGAATCATTACTGATAATTTAAATATACATGAATTAATCTACTCTAAATACTGAATGTCAGATACTGTGTTGATCTCGCTTGTCACAATCCTTTAATTTGTCAAAGTTATGAGCTGATGTTTTGCTTTCAAGAGGGTATGATGACTCCTGAATTGGTCTGCTGTTTTTGTCCAACATAAACATGAATAAGAAGGATTTTGCCTATATTCCCAATTCTTTGAACATGTTTTAATTAATTTTCAGCATTTAGGTCCTAGTGAAAATTAATTCCACAGAGCACTTTTCATCAAAGCTTAGTTAAGTGCTACCTCAGCCCCTGATCTCTGAAACAAGCTTGCGGTAACATGCCAATACATTCATTCAATCATTGCTGTTGCAAGACTTCAATGCTAATTCCATTTTTAGTTTCTGTTTGTAGCAACTAGCAACTATTAATGGAGAAATGAGAAAGAAAGAGTCTTTTTTTTTTCCTGAAGCTAAAATCTAGTCAGTGGCTCTGTGGCAGCGATTCCCAGTGCACTGTGATTTTGCCTTTAAACGTAATTTCAAAACAGCTGTAATGGCAAATTAGTTTCTTTCTATTAGTTAAGTGATTATACACCAATCAGAATTGAATACACACATTATTAAGTTTATAATTATATTTGAGAATTCCACAGTCCACTTCATCTTCCTTTAGGACTCCTTGAGTGCTCCCTGAGTTACACTTCTTATTGAAGGGAGTGGTTTACCAAATGTTTAAACATGGTAATCTTGGTGGAGAACACTTAAAGTCAGGCTCAAAGCTGATTGAATGGCTATGTCTTCAAGGTCTTTATTACTTAAGCCTTGGTCAAAATCCAGTTTAACGGTGAGTGAAATTGACTGTTGATAGCAGTGACTTGGCCATTTCTATCCATTTCTTAGTGGACAGAACTTTGAATTCCTGCCATCTCCTTGTCATAACAAAAAACAAATATTAGATGAGTTGGCCATGATGCAGAGACCAGATTTAGAGGAAACCCTTTCAAGGTTACACAAATAGCTATAAAGAACTTGGAAACTGTTATCTTTTCCGGGAAACAAATCGTGGCAAAAGAGAGGATTTTTTTTTTTTAGAGTTGTTTTTCTTCATGAAATTTAATTTTTATAGCTTTCACATTATAAATTTTTTTCATAATGCAGCTTGCTGTTACATACATTCAATTATTTTATACAAGGAATATTTATTAAGCCCCTTCCATGTTCTTCAATTTATAATAATTCTATACAAAATAAGCTTGAGGGATAACATGGCGAATGTACAATATTGTTCCTGAATGTCAGCAAGAAAGGACTGTGGCCTGATGGTGAACAAGCTGATGAGGCTCTGGAGTCAGTATGAGCCAAGCTCTGGGCTTCATCAGCATTTAACCTTGGAATTCTGACCCTTGGTTTCCTTATCAATTGAATTGGAAGCAGCATAGTCTAGTAGCCAACAGCAGTGACTCCAAAATCTGACTACACACATTCAATTATCTGTGCTACCAATTGTGCAATAATAGGTAAGTACTGTAACCACTCTAAGCTCCCATTTCCCCCTTGAAAAATAAGGTTGAATGCTACTATGCTTTTAAAACATTTAGCAAAATGTGTAGGCCACAGCAGATTGTCAGTGAATGACAAAGGATCATCATAATCATCTGATCACTATTATCATGAGGAAATAAATGCTCCATCCCTAGCGGAAATTAATCAGAGGCTACTTTCAGGTTAGTGACTACTGTATTCATACAGACAGTATAACTTCGATCTAGATTACCTCTTTTGTGATTCTATGAATAATATCCTAATGTTAGAATTTCAGAACTGTGAAACTGGGCAGAAATATTTTTAGGCAAGAGCACCTTTACACCATGTAGGCGATTACTTCTTCTGGGAATACATGAACTGACACCTGAGAATCCTAATTAACTTTGCTACCAAGGTTAAACTGTTCTTTTTTTAAAAAAAAACTTTTCCAAAATTAAAGCTGCTCTCCTTTGAATCATCTCCAAATTCTGCACATCTCCCTTGAATTAATTTTGCTACATAGTCCATAAATGCTGCATGAATTCTTCATGTTACTGCTTCTTTTATTTATGTATCCCAAGAACACATTTTTTTTTCACCAATGACAGAACCGTTCTTGACACCTGTTTAGCTTGAGGTCAGCTGTGTCTGTAACTCTCTCTTTGTAGCTGCATAATGTCAGCTGTTTCTCATCTGGAGTTTTTGCACTTTGTTTCTCATTTCAAAATGCACTTTTGTGCTGGTTGAAAGTCATTATTTTTATTTCTGCCTCCTTCTGCTGCCAGGGTCATTTGGAAATCTAATTTATCTTCTCAGGGTGAACAACTCACCCTTCTTTTCCACCTCCTGTGGCCATGTCATCTGTGGATGTGATGAAGAGCTTTTTCTTCCCTAGATAAGCAATGAAAGAAAATGTTTAAAAGCTGCATGCCCTGGATGGTCTTCTGCATGAATTTTAGTTCAGAGATTTCAGGGACTTAAGCAGCTCAAAATTAATTAAAACAAAAATAATCTTATGAGGTATAGGGTTGTCTTAACTATCTAGACTTAGGAAGTTTATTCGCACCAGTTGAGTGTTGAATATCTAGTTCAGTATATTTGGACTAGTCCTCTAAATGGACATAAAGATATTTTCTGAGACACACTATATCAAAGTACTTTACTTCATCAGTAGCTTCTGCCATCTGAAACATAAAAGAGCACTAGAAAATAAGCCTCGAAAAATCCTGACTAGAGTGTTTTATGGGCCAGATCTCAAGTACTTTATTCTTGAAAATTGGAAGCATCTCTAATGACCCACACTAAATCTGTATTTGTTTTTACTTCACATGCTCTTTTAACCATGCCTTTTATTTTCTGTATTTTTAAACTTTGACATCTGGGGCTTCACTGGCCCTGGAGGGACTGCCTCTCCGAGGGTTAGCCGATTACTAGAGACAGTAAACCACTTGCCTTCTTCAGCATGCTTTTCAAATACAAACCAATTAATCCAGGGTCCACAACCTCATCCACCTACTTTATTGAGCCCTCACACTCCAGGCCAAATGTGTAGGCCACCTACCCTGTCACCCTAGGGCCAGGTACATGACAACCAGGGTTGGCCTCTCTGTCCTGGAGTCTGCTGAAATTGTTCAAATTAGCCAAAATGAAGCTTGCTTATCCTGCCTTGCACGTTCCTTCCAGTGGAAACTACAATAAAGGATCTTGTCTACAGTTTCCCCCTCCTCCTCTGCTGCTTGACTAGCCTCATGCTTCCTGGGTCCCTGCATGGTGTGATGTGCCTTCTTTTGAAAACTATGGATCATAAATTATCTTTTCAATGGCAATTGTCCCTTGATCCTTTGGCCTCACCAGAGCTGTGTAATAATAAATCTTATTAGAACACATATAAAAGGTTCAACCTTCCAGTTTCCTAAAATATAGCAGGCATAAGAGTAATAAGTTAGAATGGAAGGGAGGTTCTATAGTTACCTATGTTGGTGGTACAATAGGCTGTAACTTATTGGTTGGATAAATAACTTCTGGCCAAGCAATGTAAACAATATATACATATGACCAAACTTAGATGGAAAGGAGAACAAGGTAAAATATGTTCTTCCAGTTTTAAACATGTTTTGGGTTTATTATTATTTTTCTACACTTTTATCCCTCATCTGTTTCTTTTAATTTCATATTTTGAAACTTTTTTTGGTGTATGTGCTGCTCTTGGCCATACATAAACTCATTCTCATTTTGGTATTACTAGTGATAATGGTAACAGCAACACAAAAATAATTTTTAAAATCCAGCATAAGACAAACTTTGTACTGAGAGCATTATATGTTTCTTATTTTCTTTTTTCTTTTTTTAAGACGGAGTCTTGCTCTGTCGCCAGGCTGGAGTGCAGTGATGCAATCCTGACTCACTGCAACCTCTGCCTCCTGGGTTCAAGCGATTCTTCCGCCTCAGCCTCCTGAGTAGCTGGGACCACAGGCATGTGCCACCACGCCTGGCTAATTTTTGTATTTTTAGTAGAGATGGGGTTTCACCATGTTAGCCAGGATGGTCTCAATATCTTGACCTCGTGATACGCCCACCTCAGCCTTCCAAAGTGCTGGGATTACAGGCGTGAGCCACCACGCCCAGCCTATGTGTTTCTTATTTTCTTATAAACCATGAAATGTAGACTTAGTTAGTTCCTTGTTAGATGAGCAAAGAGACATTTATAGAGGTCATATTAACTTGTGCTAAATTGTCTAGCTGGTTCCAATAGAACCTGGACTCAGGTGTATGCTATCTAATCATCTCTTCTGTGTCTGTTACATTGTTAACTACATTGTGGTGAATATACTCTTTCAGTAGTAGCTTAAAGAGGACAAGGAAATAGCTAATGTCTGGATGACATGTCATTTTGTGCTATGAACTCAATGATTTTCCTCTGTGGAAAATTAATTCCTTCTTCTTGCTTCAAAAACACATTGCTTATATTTCAAATTATACAAATCACAGTTATATTAGAGATAGGTGGTTATGTATCACCAGCTCAACCAGCTTGTAGGTTGCATGGGTGCAGGAATTCTACCTCATCTTTTTATTCATCAGAGTATTTAGCACAGGGACTTGAGATTATTAATGAAACAATAAATATTTGTTGAATTGATTTGAAGATTAAATGAATTAATGCATATTAAATCTCTTTGTAAGACACTAGCCACATGAAAGACAATATGATTATTTGAATCATCACAAATAGAGAAGGAAGAATGTAAAGGAAAAAAGACGAAACCCTATAACAACATTGAGAACAAAGACTCACGGAAAAACAATCCAAAATCGGTGAGAATGTTACTCTTACCAAGAGTATAACTGTGGTTCTATTAGTTAGATTCAGTTTCAAATAAGATAATAGTCTAATAGTGACTGAGACTTAAGAACATTTCTTGTTTGTTTAACAAGTAGCCTGATGTTAGATGTTCTCTGTATACTTCAATCACTCACCATCACCATCAAAAAAAGAGGTTCTTTCCATTTATTCTAGCTGCATTCTCAATGTGTTAGCATTTTGTCCTCAGATTTTTCATCTCATCATGTCTGGATAGCTGCCATAGCTCCAGATATTATATTTCAACACAGAATCATCTCAAGCAGGAAGGAAGGGAGAAGGGGCAAAAATAAAGCATTTTATTTTATGCTTCTTTCTTATATGGGAAGAAAAATACCCCAACCCTAAGTTTTCAGTAGGCTTCTCTTTACATCATTGCCTAAAAGTGGGTCGATCACTTTCAAAGGTAAAGAAAATTTTTGTGACCAGTAATAAATCTAGAGATAGGCACGTTATCACACATGTACACACACACACACACACACACACACACACACACACACACACTCATGGTTCTTTTGGAAATGAAGAATTGGTAAATGGCTACTATGCCAACAAACAAAAGTGTCTGTCATGAAACTAAGAAAATAATTTTGCCTCCCACATGCTTTGCCTCATGAAACAGAGCCGTCCTTTCTATCTGAAGAATGTTAGAAACTACTTGTTTTCCACTCTGAAATGTGCCCCTGGACAGAGAAACTGGACGAGTGACTACCAGAAAACTAAGTACTGGGCCCTCTATTATAAAGATATTCTATTTGAAATTGTCAGTTCTCTGATTCACCCATGATTCTGTATTCCCATGCGTCATTTTACTATATTTTTAAAAACACTGCAACTTTAAGAAGACAAGGCCGAATGTGGAAGAAATTAACAATGATCTCTTATATTCTGGGAAGCATAGTTTTCACAAATAATAGGTTGCAGTTAGGATAGGAATTGTTTGAATACAGTGCCTTCTGAAGATTATAATTTTTCATGAACTTCATAATCAGAACATCACACTGTGTGATAATTTGAAATTCCATCTTCTTTTTATTAAAACCAGAGGCAGTCTGGGTGAAAGCATGCTACGTCCTGGGAATTTAATATGCTTAGGGATATATTATGTTCAGTATTTATATTTGAGGAGACAGTTTGACCAATAACACAAAAATTAATAGTGAACTAATTCAGTGACATCTATATACATTTTCTATTATCAGTTCTTTCTTCTTATACTTGAGTAAGACAAGAGAGAAAGAAATAACCCACGTGGTTTATATGTAAATATTACAAAGCAAGGGAAATGAAAGAAAATTTAGAAAGAACATACTATAGGTAACAAAAGAATAACTTAAAAATTCTTTTTCTTTAATATATAGTACTTGACACAAGAATAGTCATAAGAAGAGAACAATTGAGATGGTTGATCTAAGGAAGGGTTGCAAGGACACATCTTAATATCATCTTCATGGGCAAAGCTTGGCCCTCCTGGGTTTCACTCAACTTATCATCCTCTATCTCCTCATGTTTTATAACACTAGGAAACATATTTTTAAAGCTATCTCTGTTGTAACATAATTTAGGTAAAATTTCTTCACCTTTTGGATGAAATATAATAAAACATTTGTTAAAATAGGCAGAGGTTTTAGAAATTTGGAATATTATGGGGGGGGAGAATTTAAGTCAAAATATATCAGTAAGGAAATGTTGCTTTATGCTTGCAGTAAACAATAATCCTTAATTTCCAGTGGCTTAAAATTATAGAGTTTTATTTCTTGCTCATCCCACATGTCCATCTTGGGTGGGCAAGGGAGACTCTGCAGGGAAAAGACCCCATATCAAGATCTAGGCTGGCGAAACAGTCCCTACTGGGACATTGCCAGTCATCATAGAAGAGGGAAAAATGACCTTTGGATGGTCCTGTCTAGGCACTTAAGTGTTCTGGCCCAGAAGAGATTCATGTTACTTTTATTTACAACTTATTTGCCAGATAGAATGTTGCAGCCTAATCCAACCAGATGAAAGCCATGAGTATCATTCTACTTGTGAGTGCACAGTGGGAAACTAGAAATCTACAGTGAACCCATCAAGACAATCACAATCTACCTAATTGGTTCCAAATATTTGCTTTATTCTTTCTTGCAAGCAACATATACTCTCTGTCTTCCCATTGGAGAAAATACAAAAGTTTTATCCATCCGGAACATCAAATCAAAGTCCAGGATCTTTGATCATTCATGGTGGTTTCTAAATTGCAGTGGTGAAAGCAGAGCCACAGTGACTTCTTTATTAGGTCCAGACGTGGCTGCTCTTTTCCGTAGATCTGTGGACTAAAAAGAGTAGTTAATCTGTTTCTCCCAACCTAATATATAATGATTGAGCAGAATAAAGTAAACATTCTGTTTGGAAGTGAAAAGTAAGGAAGATTCACAGTAGTTACTGATTCACAGCAATTTGTAAATTCTACTAGGGAGAAGTTTCAAGGGCCTGCTACCCTGAGGATAACAAATATTCTTTTTCTCAGTTCTGATTCTGCTAGGAGAAGCTCTCCAGTCCATTGTTCCCTGTCGCTCTTAGTTCCGCTTTCTTTGAGGTTCTTCCTTTCCAATTATTCTTTTTCACTATATCTAGAATGGGGATTAGAGAATATGCTTTCCATTATGTTAAGCTGCTTATCAATTGTTTTTCTTCGCATAGGAAGTTAGAAATCCAAAAGTCATTTTAAGTCTTGAAGACTCACTATTTTCTTCTCGTCCTTCTCCTTCTCCTCCTTTTCCTCACCTCCTCCTTCACAGACCTCTAATTTATTTGGCATTATAAGTGTTTGAAAAACTTAGCAGTCTTCTTATTTATTTCATTCTAGTCATATGTAAATATACATTTTGGACTTGGGGGAGGGAGTGACAGACTTCATTTTTTTTTTTCCTTGAGCAAGGATTTACTGGGTTTCATCTTAATCTTTTCAGAGACTTTTAACATAAGTGTAAGGGCATATCCTTGATTTAGTACTTTTAGACTGAGCTTTACCTAAACATTCTTTCTCAGAATGTGTCTCCATTTTATTTTTTCCTCTTCAGGATGGAGAAACACTTGCCTCTTCGAACTCTATGGGTCCCTAAATTTGTGGTTTCTCTCTATTCTCTGTTATTCCTGCTCACAGCTCGACCAGTTCTATTCTGAGCCCATCTTTTCCTTTTAATACTTTGCAAAGTGCAACAAACAGCAGCTGGGACACATGGCTAATGTTCCAATTTGTCCCTCAGAAATACAAGTTCATCAGGTGCAGGATCTGCCTTATAAATTATTGCAGTCAATGTGTGGTGGTAAATGTTTAATAGCCAGCTCTCCAGGAAAATATAAAAACAAAACTCCATGATTTGTGGTGCTCCCAATTGAAGTGGTATAAATTCTTCTGCTATGACAGATCCAAGTTACCAACATGACATCATAAAACTTGGAGTTGGGAAGAGTTACAATTAGCTGTCTTGGGCATAAGTCAGCTGTAGCACATCACTGAATACAGGTGATTATTTTATCAAAAGCATTGCCATTGCTTAATATGGGGCATCATCCTTCCAGTCTTTCTTGCAACATGCTGTCTAGCCCAAACCCAAACCCACGTATTTTAGATTTTTTCATGGCAACTCCCCACTTCTCAGTACCAATCTCTGTATTAGTAGAGACTATGTTATGCCACAGTAACAAAGTCAAAATCTCAGTGGCTTAAAAAGAGAAAGGTTTATTTCTCACACATACTACCATGCCCATCACAGGATGTCTGGGTCCTATGCTCCACATGTCAATCCCACACGACCCAGGCTCATAGAGTAGCCATCACCTGGAACATAGCAGGTGTTCCAGCCTCATAGAGAGGGAAAGAGAACCCTGGAGGGTTTGGTACTGGCAACTAAATGAATTGTCCTCAGAAGTGATGTATACCAATTCTGTTCACAATTCATTGACCAGAATTAGTGACAAGACCACAAAGAGAAAAGAAGAGAGGAAAGAAAGTATGAATCTACCATGTACCTGAAAGGCAAAGATCAGAAAATATTTGGTGGTTAGCACTAATGGCTATCACAAGTCTGTAAAGTAGAGATGTCTACAGCCACAAAATTTGTGCAACTTGCCAAGCAACTAGTGTTTTTCCTGTTTCTTTTTTTGTATTTTATATTGCAGATTATAATTAGTAAAGACTAAGACAATACACCATAGCTGCAATTATTTTTATTTTTATTTTTTTTTTGAGATGGAGTCTCACTTTGTCACTCAGGCTGGAGCACAATGGTGTTAGCTCACTGCAACCTCTGCCTCCCAGGTTCAAGTGATTCTCCTGCATCAGCCTCCCAAGTAGCTAGGATTATAAGTGCCTACCACCAAGCCCAGCTAATTTTTCGTATTTTTAGTTGAGATGGGGTTTCACCATGTTGGTCAGGGTGGTCTCGAACTCCTGACCTCAAGTGATCTGCCCACCTCGGCCTCCCAAAGTGCTGGGATTACAGGCTTGAATCACTATGCCCTGCCAAGGAATTATTTTTTCACTAAGCTCTTCCTAATATCATGATCCAATAAAGATTTTTGAATATTCCTACATCTACTGCCTAAAATTAGGATATATAATATCTAGTAGATTAAACATAAACACTAACATCCACATTCACATAAACACACACACATGCAGTCATGAGCTATTATACGGAAATAAGAAAATTGCTGTCATAGAAATCTCTGAGTGATAGGTTCCTGAGTTTCTTTAGTTTACCTTTTTTCCAATTTTATGTAAGCACAGAATTTTGCAGCTACAAACATCATTTCCTTTATAATGAGAAAAAATCAGATATTACAAATTTATATAACTTTTAAATGATATATATTAATTCAGCTATTTAAAAATATAATCATAATTGAAAAACTTAGATAGAAGAATATCAAAGTATTCTCAGTGATTGTTCCTGACTGGTGGGATTAGGTATGATTTTTAAAAAATATTTATCTTTTCCTTTTTCAGATTTGCTATAATGATGATATATTGTTTATATTGTTATTATAATTTAAAAATGACAAATGGGGCACCTCTTCCTATATTTCTTCTTTTCATAATAATTCATCAAAATTTCAGTTTTATGAAAAATTTTCTTTTTCATCAATGCTTCTGCTATTATGTTTATATGTATTTTTCCAAATATATATATTTGAATAATATATATATATACATATATATATATCCCTCTGCATTAGTCCATTGTCACATCCCTATAAAGAAATACCTGGGACTGGGTAATTTATAAAGAAAAGATGTTTAATTGGCTCATGGTTCTGCAGGCTGTGCAGGAAGCACGATGCTGGCAACTGCTCAGCTTCTAGGGAGGCATCAGGAAACTTACAATCACGGCAGAAGGTGAAGGGGGAGCTTGCAATCACATGGCTGGAGCAGGAAGAAGAGAGAGATGGGGAAGGTGCCACATACTTTGAAACAACCAGAGGTCAGGAGAACTTACTACTGTGATGACAGCACCAAAAGAGTATAGTGTTAAACCATGAGAAACAGCCCACACTATCCCATGATCCAATGACCTCCCACCAGGCCCAGCCTCCAGCATTGGAGATGACATTTCAATGTGAGATTTGGGTGAGTTTCATTTGAGAAGCCTATCCCAAGCCAGCAGGATGGGCTGGTTACTGAACATCAAGACTCAGGTCAAATGTCCTCTATTCAGAGAATTTCCTCAACTACCCAGTTAATCTCAAAAAATACTTGTCACTCATTTCTTTTCATGTTTGCTTTGATTTACAAAGCTTTCTACTGTTGAAAGTCATCTTATCTGCTTATGTTTACTTACTTTGAATTGATCTGCCTCTTAGAATGTCAGTTCCCTGAGAGCAGGCTCCCTGTTTGTCTTGTTCTCCAATGTATTCTTAACACTGAGATCAGTGCCTGACACCCTAATAAGTGTTAGTCCAAACTGTACCATTTTGAAAACCACCCAGTATTTTGCAGACCTTGGTCAGTGAAACATTCATCGGGTTTGGGCTGTGAGAAACATCCTGCCTAACCACCTGACCACAGTTGGACAATGGCCCAACTAAAGAAACATCCATATTATATTCTGTTGTGAGAAAGTGCAGAGAAACACCATGTTCTGCTGGGACAAGGGCCAGAACTGCCTCATCATGAGACCATCTTCTATCAATATCCCTCTGGGCAGCAAGCCATATGGCCTAGACCTGTCCCGCTCAAACCTGTAAGTGCCCCAGACTGTAAGTGGCGGTGGGCTCTGGCGTTAAGTTGGTCTCCCACTTCCACAGGTGTCTGCAATATACTTGTGTTGCTGTTTGAGCCGCCTCCTCTCTGTGTCTTAAAACCTTGCCTTCTCTTTGAAACCTAACGTTTTAGTACCAAAACCAGGGATGGGGACTGGGTTCTAACACATAAGTCTTCTCTTGCAACCTGGAAAGCAGCAAGCAGCAAAAACTGGACCTGGGCCTGCCTGCTTCCAGGTCCTAGTGGACTCCCTATTCCCAGCCCCATTCCCTTGTTCTCTCTTTTTCTCCAGCCCTGGGTTAACCTCTAGATACTGATCAAACTCTCTATCATCTTTTTCCTTCCTTCCCCTTTCTGGGAAGCTCCAACAAGGATCACCCCCATTGCTGGACGTCACAACCAAAAACAGTCTCCAATTAGTGGGCGAGTCTTCCTTCTCCTCCTGTCTGGATTCCTCTCATATTTCTCCCAGAAAATCCCAGCACTGGGTGAGAGGTCTCCCCAGTCACCTGAAGGCCTGCCTTCTCAGGGGATGACCTTAGAATGTTTGCTGCTCCGGCCACTGCAGCCTGAAGGGAACTGCGAACCGCTGTGGGGATGCTCTGGCTCTCCCATGTCCCTTCTAACAGCAGGAATCCCAGTACTCACTCCCCTCCTCTAAATTTCTCAAACTTCTGGCTACCAGTATGGGTCTAAGCTCTTCAAAACGTCCTCGAGACACCACTCTTGGATGTCTTATCTGGAACCTCCAAGTCCAGGGCTTGACAGACTCCATTAAAACTGAATGCCTTATTCACAGCTCTCACATGTGTCATCCAAGACTTCCGAGCCCAGGGCTTGGTGGACTCTATTAAAACTCAGCACCTTACTTGCCTGGGTAGTTCCCTCTGTAATATGGCCTAGCCAAGCGTAAACTGTACAGTAAGAGTCAATGGCCAAACAACAAAACATTCAATTGCCAAATTCAACATAATCTAAAAAACTTTCTCCAATGGAATGATAAATGATTCAAGGTGCTTTCATTATCTCCGTTTGTGGCTCTCTGTCTGCTAGTCCTGTTCGCCTTTTCAAATCCTCCTCAACAAAAAATCTGCAAAAGCTCCTCCTTCTCCAGACAAGCCTTCCTCCTCTGATTTCAGTCTGGCCAACAAACCCCCTCCCTTAGAACCTCTCCCACCACCATCCCTCCCTCCTTCTCCTTCAGCTGTGGCTCCTACACTCCCTCATTGTTGCCCTTTGTTCCCCTCCTTCTCCACTGCATACCAGGGCCCATACTCAACCCCTTTTTGCCAAAAACCAGGCACATGCCCAAAGGTCCTCCTAAGACCCGGGCCTAAGGCGTAATCTGAGTTCATGTTTACTTTTCCCTAGCCAACCTCTCCCAGCTTGAAAAGAAACTTACCTTCCCCCCGCCCCCACAAATTCCACCTCCTTCTGCAAGGAATTTCTAAATATCACTCAATCCATGCCCTTACCTGTCATGAAATCTATGTCATGCTCTCTTCCACCCTCACCCCGGAGCACAGGGAACACATCTGGACAGCTGCCTCGGCCCATGCAAACGCCCTCCACAAACAAGATGCTGCCCATAACCCAGTAGGAACCCTAGCTGTCCCCAGAACTAATTCCAATCGGGATTATCAGGCAACTTCCACAGATAGACAGAAACAAGGCCATATGATATCATGTCTCCTAGCTGCCATGAATAAAGCCAGCCCTGCTCTTTTCCTCTCCTGCCTTTCAGAGTCCATAACTAAATATACCAACTTAAGCCCTACTGCCAATAAGGGCAGAATCTACCTTCATTTCCCAGTCAGCCCCTGGAAAAACAAACAAACAAACAAAAACCTTAAAAACTGGAGGATGACCTGCAAATTTCCCAAAGAGACTTAATCAAAGTGGCCTTTAAGATTTTTAACAATAGAGAGGAAAGACTGAAAACCCAAAAGCTAAAAAGAGACCAGGATAAATGCTGTTCAACAGGGTTCACAACTCATACAAAAATTCTCAACCTTGCAATAAACTGCTCCGGAAGCCTGTTTGAAGTGTGGCCAACAGGGTCACTAGGTAAAAGTCTGCCCTAATCCCAGGACACCCTCAAAACCTTGCCCCATCTGTGATATCAAGGAACACTGAAAGTCGGACTGTGCTCAGTGAAACCCTTCATCCTGCTTTACCACCTCTAACTGAAGACTGACAGGGCCTGGAATCTACCACCCCCACCGCCACCACCACCTTGGAACTCAGCGTAACACTGTCAGTCTCTGGTAAAGCTATGCTTTTCCTTTTAAATATAGAGCTATTTACTCAGTTTTACCAGAATATTCTGGACCTCTCCTCAGTTCTTCTATCTCTATTGTGGGAGTCAATGGAATCCCCTCTAGGCACAAACAAACTGGTTCTCTATTATGCAACCTATTCAACACCCCCTTCTCCCAACCCTTCCTGGTTGTCCCTCAGTGTCCTAACCCTATCTTGGGGCGACATACAAAGTAAATCCCAAGTCTCCATACAATTTGCCTCTTGCAGTTCTGCCCCTTTTATTTTACGCTGTAGCCTAGTTGCTTCCCTCTTCTCCGCCTCATCCTCATTATCCACCCTGTTACCTTTTGCTAATCCTAAAGTTTGGAACGTTTCTAAACCCACTATAGCCACACATCACATCCCAGTCATAATAACTCTCCAAAACTTCTCCATTTTCCTTCATCAGTCTCAATATCCCCTTAACCCAGCCGGGCCTTAGGGACCTCAAACCTATTATTTATAAACTTTCACAAGCTCAAAATTTTAAGCCTGTCAACTCTCCCCAGAACACCCCTATCCTGGCTGTTAATAAGACAGAGGGTCTTGCGGCTTGGTCCAGGATCTCTAGTTGTTAACCAGGCCTATCTATCTAGTGGTCCCCAACCACATACTCTACTCTCCCATATTCCCTCATCTACCACACACTTCTCTGTATTAGATCTAAAGGACAACTTTTTCACTATTCACTTAAATTTGGCTTCCCAAAGTCTTTTTGCTTGCACTTGGTCAAATCCTAATACACATCCACCCAACTAACATGGATCATACTCCCACAGGGGTCCCAGGATAGTCCCCACCTGTTCGGATAGGCCCTCAATAAGAATCTAGCCGAACTTCCCTTATTCCTAGCACTCTCCTCCAGGACGTCGATAACCTCCTTTTTGGTAGGTTATTGTCCTGTCCATCCAACAGACAACTCAGCTTTTAAATTTCCTCCATAGTCAAGGATATGAGTCTCACCCACAACAGCTGAGGTAGCCCAAATCCAGGTCACTTAACTTGGGCTTGTTCTAACCCCTAATTCTCAGGCCATCTCAGCCCAAAGAAATGAGCTAAATTGGGATATTCTACTTCCCCACAGAAAGAAGGACCTCCTCTCCTTCTTGGGTCTTGAGGGATACTTCCAGCTGTAGATTACCAACTTCGGCTTGCTGGCCAAGGCGTTCTACATGGTCTCACATGGGCCCATCCTAAAATTCCCTGAACCCAGCTTGCCCCATCAACTCCCGCTTTAGAAAACAAAACAAAACAACACAAAAAGCCCTTTTAATGGCCCCAGCACTGGGACTGCCAAACCCCACCAAACCCTTTACTCTGTGTGTGCATTCTGACCATGGCCTTGCTCATGGACTACTCTGCCAAACATACAGCAATGCCCCACAAGCCATTACGTACCTTTCTAAACAACTGGACTTTGTCATTTTTTATTTCCTGGACAGAGAACTGTGGTTTGAATGACACTATCCCCCAGTTTGAACTCCTCTCTTCCATCCAATTGGACAATGGGCCAATGTTTATTTCAAAGGTTAACTAACAGCTAGCAAAGGCTCTAAACATTAAATGGGCTTTCCATATTCCTTATCAACCCCAGTCTTCAGGTAAGAATGAATGGGCGAATGCCCTTAAAACAGCAACTAACCGAACTCTCCCTAGAGGTTAAATGACCTGGACTTGACTTACCATTGGCCCTCATACATTTGTGAGCCTTCCACACAAACCCCTCAGCTTAAGCCCATTTGAACTCATGTACTGATGTCCCTTTATCCTCCAGAATCTCCCTTCATCTCCTCCCCCTTCTATGTGGGATACTTGGCTGGCATTATACCTCACTCAACATCTAATGCTTACTCGCCCCAGCCTAAAAGCCCATCCTCCAGACACTCCTCCCTGTCCCTACAACCAGGGAACTGGGTCTGAATCACTGACTCCTCTTCCTCCTCTCTCCAACTAAGTGGACAGGTCCTCACTAGGTCATCCTAACTACTCTCACGGCTGCAAAGCTAACATCCTATCCATACTGGAGACACCATTCCAAACTAAATAGAGCACCAGATTCACATTCAGAAATTTTCTCATCCCCAGATTATGTTTCCTCCCTCACAGGACTGACCTTGCTGCACTTAACAAAAATTCCAGAAGTTGCCCATCCAGAAGGCCCTGGTCCATAACACTCTCTGCCTCCAATTTCAAATGCTTTATCTCATACTTTGTTTCAAATATTTCCCAGTATTCTCTCCAATGTCTCTGGATAGACCACTCCAGTTCCTCACATTAATCCAGGAGCTGTGGCTGCAGGACATCTTCCAAGATTTCAGTCCTACTCAAATTTCCATTTTTTTTTTTGTCTTGTTTGTCTATTGGATACTCTAAGTCCCTGTCCCCAGCCTTTGGCAGGTGGGGCCCCTTCGTCAACCTCACACATTGTCTTTTAATAGTCACACTCCCCTCTTCCAACTGTTAAATTTGTTTGTCCACATAAACCTAGCACGTCACAGCCCTTCCTGTTAACCTTACCACATAAAACTGGTCTAAAATAAACTGCATCTCACCTACTCAGCCAATCCATTCCCAAAACCTGTTTATAATCTTGCTCAGCTAAACACCTTTCTCCAAATCCATCAAATAAACCTACAGTGTCACACACAGGGATGTCACCCTCCTTCACCTCATGGCCTCTTAATGAAACATGTTACAAGCTGGATTTCATAAATGACTTCCTACCAACCCTGCCCCTCTTTTCTGGTGCAGCTCTACATGTATCAAACTCAAGGGTGCTTCCTAGAAAAAAAAAAAGAAATGCACACAATTCCCTCAACTTCAACCTTTATCCTTCTGCCCCATCAGAACTGCAATGGCTATTAGTTACCAAAACCCATCTCTTTCTCTCTCTCCAAAACCAAACAGCTTTCACCTCCTCCTTGACCAACGTTCCCTCTCAGGCCCTCAGAGGGGCTACCCTTGCTAACAACTATTCAACCTGGAAAAAAAAGTAGGAACAAAAAGTTTATTCAGGATTCAACCCCACCTTCTCATGGCTCAGTACCTTCACTTACAACTTTTGCCTATCAACCCCAAGTCTTTTCTGTGTGAAAAAACTCTTATCTCTGCCTATCAGCCAATTGGTAGGGAACCTGCACCCTATATTTCAATCCCCAAACATTAATCCCCAAACAACCAGACCATCCAGGTTCCTTTAGTAGCTTCTGTCTCATCTTCCTCTACATGAACTAAGCGGGCTCTGCATCTCATACCTCTGGCAACGGCAACAGGATTAAGCATCTCTGCTGCACTTGGCACCAGAATAGCAGGTAGATCACCCTCAACTGCCCTATATAACAAAATCTCTACAATTCTCTATAATACCCTAGAGGACATGCATACTTTCATTACAAACCTCCAAAGGCAGATAGACTCCTTTGTGGGAGTTGTCCTTCAAAACCAAAGGGCTCTAGACCTGTTAACCGCTGAGAAGGGGAACATGTGTATAACTCCAAAAAGAATGCTGTTTTTGTGTTAATGAATCCAGCATTATTCATGACACAACCTGAAGGCTCCCTGACAAGGCTGCAGAAATCCAACATCAAGTTACTAACTCTTGGTGGCAGGGGTCATCCCTTCTAAAGTGAATACCTTGGTAACCCCTTTCTTTTTTTTATTGTACTTTAGGTTCTGGGGTACATGTGCAGATCATGCAGGATTGTTGCATAGGAACACACATGGCAATGTGGTTTGCTGCCTCCATCCCCCTGTCACCCACATCTGGCATTTCTCCCCATGGTTAACCCCTTTCTTAGAGCCCCTAATTTTCTTCCCCATAATACTAACAATTGGCCCATATGTACTCACCTTTATATCCTACTTTATCTCCCAAAGGCTGAACTCCCTTGTCCAGGCAGCCACCTAGAAACACATTAATACCAACCTTCTCCACCAAGTCCAGCATCAGCGCCTTCAGGAAAACAACTTTGAAGACAGACACAGACTGCTTTAAAACCCAAACCCTGATTACGGTGCCCCTGTTCAGCAGGCAGCAGCCAGATAATTAACGACTCCCATCTTTCTTTTATACTAAAGTAGAAGGCAAGAATGTTAGTCCTGGATGATGGGTGGGTTTACTTCTTTAAGAAAAGCAACTTGAGAACAGTGGAAAGGTGGCTTAAGAGAACAGAAACCATATGTCAGTCATAGGAAGAATTATTAGGACAAAGGTGGTATACTGAACTTGACTTCAGGATTAGTTTGAACAGCATAACCCTAAAGGTTTTCTAAAAGTTCCAGTTAGTGAGGTTTTAGAATTTTTTAGCTTCAGGTAAAAAACCTATTTGGTAAGGTCCGCATTTTTCATATCTCTGTGACTATTTGGGGTTGGTCTCCTGTAGCTCTCTTTCTGCTGAGCTGGAAAGTACTCCTGGTGCTCCTGGTCCCAATCACATATGGTCCCCTGAGAGAAAATCTTTCTTTACAGAGAGAGAAGGGGAAACTAAAATTGCTTACATTAGAACATATTTACATGTCGGCACCATAAAACCTTACATTAAAAGGCTAAAATGCAAACAGCATTACAGGTCTCTTTCTAGGGGTAAAGTGGTGTTTTGGTAGAAACCTTTTGAAAATTACTTTCCTTATCTCTGCCTTTCTCTCTCACGCATTCCAGGGCCATAACTTGTGAAGATCAACATTGATGTGATTGGTCTTTACTCCTATACCATGTTTGCAGTGAGGCTTTTGGCCACTCTAACTAAAATTGCTCCCTAATGACATTATATCTCATTCCCTTGCTCATTTTTCTCTTTTGCACTTACTATTATCTGAAACAAAACAAAAAAACCATATGTTGGTTTCTGCTCCAGAGTGTAGATTCTACAAGGGTGGATTAGATATTCATATTTTCATTAGATTACAAAGCTTCTTACAATGAAGCTGCTGTTACTGCAAATTTGTGTACTAGTGATTGCCTTCCTCCCTTATCATCAAAATGTAGGGCTCATGATGGCAAGCACTTAGATTGAAAAGTTTTAGGACCAAAATCAGGGGTAGGCACTTCTTGAAATAAATGAAAGAAAGAATGAATATATAAAATCACTGTAAAAATCCTTTCTCAGAACTGCATTCAGAAACAATCTATGGCCTGAATAAGCAAAATGTTCAAATTATTTCTTACTGCATGTTGCTTTTTGCCAAAAATTGCTAGGTTTAATGAGTTGTTAGTAGAGCAAAATAATGCCTTCATCATAAATTTGCTTATAGACAGTCTTCCACATATCCTATTATAGACAATAAAAGATGGGAAAAGTAAACAAACAAACCTAAATCCTGTCAGGTGACAGTCTCATAAAATTTGACTTCAATTTAACATCCAGGGACATATGTGGGTGATGAGCATTTGACAACTGCCTTACATTTTGCTGTAATGTCATACAGAGTAGCTGCCATTCTGGTCTAAAAACCCTGGGGGAAAAGAACAAACATGAAATATTAGAAATCCTTAATTATGTCTCTTGAGTTTATTTGGCTTGAAGTCTGGTTGCCAAAAATATCCCTGCCTGTAACATTAGTAGTCTTTTGTATTTAACTAAAATATCAGGAATGTAAAGGAAATGTAAACTACTTCGGTTGTGTAACCAACGTTATTCATTTGATTTCTGCTCACTGCTGATAGTAGCACATTTATATTTCATGGTTTCTGAATTCAAAGTACCATAATATCCAGATGTGGTCGACTGCTTTCAGGAGCAGATGATAAACAGCGTTATTTCTTGAAGTTAGATAGCAATCCTAAAGAATAGTCCATTCAGCAGCAAATCAAAAGATTTATATTAAGTAGGAAAGTCATATTAATCTAGCCTAGGTATTCCTGGTGTCAGAAACTTATTTGTAGGGAAAATAGAAAGCGTTATGTAAAGAAAGTGGTTTATACTATGGCCTGGAAGCACAGTGGCATCCAAATAAGGGGAGAGACGCGATATATAATTGAAAACTAATTTCTGAGAACAATATGTAATGGAAAACTAATATCACAGCTCACAACCCCACTTCAGTTTTACCAATCAAAAAGTAGGTAAGTAGCCAGGCATGGTGGCTCACGCCTGTAATCCTAGCACTTTGGGAGGCCGAGGTGGGCAGATTGCCTGAGCTCAGGAGTTTGAGACCAGCCTGGGAAACATGGTAAAACTCCATCTCTACTACAATACAAAAAATTAGCCAGACCTGGTGATGTGCACCTGAAGTTCCAGCTACTTGGGAGGCTGAGGCAGAAGAATCGCTTGAACCTGGGAGACAGAGGTTGCAGTGAGTCTAGATCACACCACTGCACTCCAGAGTGTTTGTCTCAAAAAGAAAAAAAAAGTAGGTAAGCAATTTTGGAATGCTTCATGGTCTAGAAAGAAGTCTTTGTTAGATACTTATAGTTTTAAATTATTATAGGCTTCTTCCTATGTGTTTTCTAGAACATATGCTTTAAAATTGCATTGGTGATGTGAGTGTTCATACTAACACATGGTTCTCTGTGGCTGAGGATATATTTCGAATGTTGCTGCTCATGGTTGCCTTTGATCTGCCAGTTTCAGCATAATGATCTAATACACATGTGAGTGTTTTGAACAGGCAAATAGTTCAACATAAATTCTAGATATGGCATTTCTCTAATTTTTGTTTTAGTGTACCTTTATATATATAAAAAGAGTATTCGTCATCATTTCTTTGCAGGGCGATTTTAAGCCTGAAAAGAATATTTGGTCTTCAATCTTGGCAAGCATACCTGTAAAGTAAATGGTAAGGGTGCTGATAAGATAAAAAACTCTCTTCCTGGTTAGTGAAGGATATCTAATGATCTTTATCATCTTCATATATTTATATTCACCTCTCTACAAAAAAACTTTACTTGGTTATTCAAATTGCTAAAATTCAAGTTGCAACCAATAATAAGTAGAGCCTTAAATTCTGAGGAAAAGTTTACAGAGTAAAACCCATCTTTTCTTATACCATAATTGAAAAGTCAATTTTTAAATAATGTTTCTTGGATTATCTCTTCTTTTTCCTTTGCTATTAAGACCTTCTAAGATATATTTCTAGTTTAAGAGGTGGTGATTGATCTTTTTTTAAAGAACTAACTCTCTGTGGATTGTTCTATACAATTAATCAATTAAGTCAATGTTGCTTTATTGTTTGCTGCTACATGCACATTCCGACTTACCTCTAAGCCCAACTGTATGGTCTTTGAAAGCAGGATATAAACCAGTTTCTCAGATATGAAAGGAAGCTGAAGAGTATTACACAGAAAAAGCAGAATAGGAAGGGTATTTTATGAGTTAAGCAAGCTTCTTTAGTGCAGAGCTTCTCTGAACTTCTGTTGCAACAGTTAATTGCTGTGGCTCCTGAACCAGACTGCCTCAGTGCCCATCTCAACTCCATTATGAACTGTGTGATCTTGAACCTTGGATACATGGATTAACCTTTATGTGCTTTAGTTTCTAGAACTGTAAACTGGGTTACCTCACACAGTTTGTATGAAACATTAAGAAATTAATGCATGTACTATTATCATTAATGCACAATTGTGAATTTCTGCAAGAGGAATTTACTGTGCAGTTTCCATAAACATATCTGACCGTGGAATTCTTTTTTTCCTGACATATCACACAACTAGTGTTACAGAAAGTACACTCAGAGAAATATCTTTAGACAGGGTCCTGCGATTACAGATATTTAACACATTTGTATCATAAACATTAGATATCCACATTCCATTCATGTAGATTTTAATATATATATACTTTTACTTTTATGCATGCTTCCCCTGTGTCCTTCTGGATATATACCCCAGAACCATTTAAAGTAAGTTCCACACTTTGGGATTTTTCAACCTAAAGTACTTTACCATGTACTTCCCAGGAATAATGACAGTCTGTTATAGATATTATTATAATGCTTAATAAAATAACAATGATTATATAGTATCATTCATCCAATATTTAAAATGTATCCAAATATTACCGGATATCTTTTATAGATGTTTTTAAAAAATATATGACCTGGGCTGGGCACAGTGGCTCATGTCTGTGGTCCCAGCACTTTGGGAGGCCAAGGCAGGTGGGTCACAAGGTCAAGAGGTCGAGACCATCCTGGACAACATGGTGAAACACCATCTTTGCTAAAAATACAAAAATTAGCTGGGCATGGCGGATCATGCCTGTAATGTAGTTCTAGCTACTCTGGAGGCTGAGGCAGGAGAATTGCTTGAAACTAGGATGCAGTGGTTGCAGTGAGCCAAGGTCATGCTACTGCACTGCAGCCTGGCGAAAGAGCAAGATTCTGTCCCCGTCCCCCTGCAAAAAGGACCCAATTGAGGTGCACACATTGTATTTTGTTATATAGATGTAACTTTCTTTTAAGATAGAGTAATTCTCTCATATTATTTTTTTGGCTAACTTTTAAAGAGCTTTTATCAGCTGTCTTGTAGAATGTCCTTTTGTCTGATTGTCTTTTGCGTTGACTAAATTGTTTCCCATCTTGGAAATGGGAAGTTAGGTCTAGAGTTTGATAAGATACAAGTTAAGCAATTTGACAACAATGCTTGATGAATAATTATGTCAAAGCACATCCCATTTGAGACATATAATATCAGATTTTTCCTTTATTAGTAATGATAAGTTTGATCACTCAGTTAAGGTGGTGACTGTCAGAAGTCTCAATTGTGAAAGTATATCTTTTCCTTTGTAAATTTTAAATAATCCAATGTGTAATGCATTGGAATTTGTGAATCTCTTTTTCCTTAATATTTTACCAATCCTTTTTGTATCAATTGATAACTCTTTGTTTAAATCAAATTGTACATTGGGATTAGGAAATGGTGATTTTTCTAATTTTGTGATTCCATATGCATTTATTAACAGGCATTCTTCTGTTAAGGTATTATCACTGTTTTGAGTGGCATGTGGCTTAAGATGAAGTGATGGAAAGGCATGCAAGTGCAGACACATGCTTGACAGATTTAGGCAGATTCATGACAGTTGTAAAAGAAAATGCCAGAGCTTTTCAGACAAGACAGGGCTAAACGTAAGAGGAGGGACACGCGTGCACACAGACACATACACACACACACACACACACACACACACACACACACATGGAGGGGGAGAGAGAGACGGACAGATACGAGTTTACTATATGACTGTCCCCTGAGAAACGGCCCTGGGAAGGGACCAGTAAACCAGGACAGCCTGTTCCATATCAGTGCCATAACTCCCTTGCTTCTTTGACTCCTTTTGGTTCTATCATTTGATTAACTGCTCTCCTTTTGTCCTCACTTTCAAGTTCTTTATCTCTTTTTCTGAAGATGTAACACTTATAATTAGCATACCTCTATCTTCCACATGTAAATTTTTGGAAGTCTTGGCAGACAGCAGAGAAGGCAGAGTTTGGAAAAGTACAGGAATCAAAAGCTCTAAGATAGCCATAGACATGGTATTAGGCTCTATGTATCAAGGCTTTGTGGAGAAATACATGGCACACTCCAACAGGGTCATAAGGAGATGTTAAAAGGGAAAAATTAAAATAACTCATAAAGGGTACTGAAGTACCCTCAGCTACGACAAGTTAAGACGTGTATGCTCCAGCATTGAGAGAGTAGTTGTGTAGAGAGGATCACCTGAAGGAGCAATCGACTTAGGTAGAGGGATGCAGCCAACACATAATCCCTGTGGGGAGGAAGCCGGTGAGTAAATACCCCACCTTCAGTCTTCCCCACCCTCTGATTTCCTAAAATGTAAGTTCTGTGAGTATAGACATTTTATTTGTCTTATTTATTTGTATGCCTAGAAGAAATAGTGCCAGGTATGCAGGATGTGTTCTATAAGTTTTGTTTAGTATGTAAACGAATGAATGGAAGAAAGATTGGATGTGTGAGAGACTCAGAGGACTCATTTTGAGTTTCATTTTGAGTTTCTCAGTTGGTCTTTTGAAAATCCAAAGCAAATTCAATTTTTTTGCCTTAGTAATGCATATCAATGCATGAGATCTCATTATTTTATTTTTAGAAAAAGTGATCAATGAGAAAATTGCACCAGAGAATCCACATTGAGACTTTTGAGTTGAACACATTACTTAGCAAATGCTAACATGGGAACTTGAGGATATTTAGTGAACCTGCTGAAGTCAACAAATTAATGCAACTGAAATCAATAGAGAAGCGACTATCTATTAACCTTGGCATTTTGGGGTGGCCTGAAAAAAGCTTTTACCTACTGTTGGGCTTTGTAACCTATGAAATAAATCAAAACATAACATCAGTTAACCTTGAAAACCTTTTGATTACCTCCCAGGGTTAATATGCTTGAAGGCAGTATAGTGCGATGGGAAAGTCTGTATCTTGAATTAAGCAAAATTCTGTTAAATTCTGGCTCTGCTATTCATTATCCATTTAACATAGAAATATTACTTGAAAATTTTTTAAAAATCTCACTTTTTCATTTGTTAAACCAGAATAATCTCACTTGTATTGTGTCAAGAATTGAGAAAATGTATTGCAAATGTTTGGCACATGATATCTGCTTTATTCATATTAGTTCCTTGTTTTCCTTGGAGAAAGATAAATTAATATATTGATATAATTTAAAATAGAAAATCAATATAAAATAATATTAATTTTATATTAGATTTTATTTCTTTTCATTTTTGTAAACTTTTGGAAATTCTTGATGTTACTCTGTAGTTGATCAACTTAGAATCAATTTCAGTGAGCTATATCAAAGAAGGCAGAAGAAAACCTACATGGTTTTACATAACCATATCCCAACTTGTCATTTATTTTTCAAACTTGAGATCTAGAAACAGTTTTCATCATGAGATAGATATAGTCACAAGACCCAATTTAAAAATAGAAATAAAGATAATTTATCAGACTTCACAAAAGTCTTCAATTCCTGTGTGTAAATGGCACTGTTGAGCAAAAGTTTTAGATTTTGCTTGTGGAAAGTTTAAATATTTCCATGTTGTTATATTTTACCTTCCTGCTAGAAGGGGAAATACAACTGATTTTATAGTAGGCAACTGAAATAATTTGTTTATTGCTTATCCTTCCACAGGTATTTTATGCATATGTGGGCAATTATATAATCTCTACCGCTTTTTTTTTTTATATGAGTATTTTTTTTTATTGTATTTTAGGTTTTGGGGTACATGTGAAGAACATGCAAGATTGTTGCATAGGTACACACGTGGCAGTGTGATTTGCTGCTTTCCTCCCCTTCACCTATATCTGGCTTTTCTTCCCATGCTATCTCTCC
>CAUYLG010054439.1:0-32559 GCA_963573385.1 Cacajao melanocephalus
CAGGTTCAAGTGATTCTCCTGCCTCAGCCTCCCAAATAACTGGGACTACAGGTGTCTGCCACCATGCCCGACTAGTTTTGTTTTTTTTTTTTGGACATAACAAAACACCCAACCACTCCCTAATACCCTAACCATAAATACAAAAAAAAAAAAAAAAAAAAAAAAAAAAAAAAAAAATGGTGGGCAATATCATTTTCTTTCTACCTTGCCCCACCTCCAGTGCCAGCAGTATTGGTCTGGAGGAGATGGCAGCTGAAGCCCCAGTTCTCTCCCTTAGACTCAAAGCAGAGCCAGACCCATCATGCGCAATGCTTTAATGTGTCTGGGGTCTGCCTGCAGGACTACTCTCTGCTTTGCCTAAGTGAAAAGGGGCAGTATTGCTTACGAAAAAAGCAGACAAACTACAGACCTTTGGACACCAAAGACAAAGATTACAGATTGAAACATACAATAGACCACCTAAGGCCCCAAGAAGCTCAAGGAATATCAAATAAAATAAACTTGAAGAGACCTATGCTGAGACATATTAGAATCAAGCTGCTGAAAACCAAAGACAAAGAGAGAATTTTGAAAGCAATAAGAGAAAAGTGACTCATCACGTACACAGATCCTCAATAAAATCATCAGCCAATTTATCAGCAGAAACTTTGAAGCCCAGAGGGAATTTGGATAATACAACATACTGAAAGAAGATAAGTTGTCAATTAAGAATTCTATGTCCAGCAAAACTATCTTCCAAAATATTAATGAGAGAGAAATTAAGAAAATCCCAGATAAACATAGCTGGGCACAGTGGCTTATGCCTGTAATCCCAGCACTTTGGGAGGCCAAAGCAGGTGGATCACCTGAGGTCAGGAGTTTGAGACCAGCCTAACCAACATAGAGAAATCTTGTCTCTACTAAAAATACAAAATTAGCTGGGTGTGGTGGCAGTCACCTGTAATCCCAGCTACTCAGGAGGCTGAGGCAGGATAATTGCTTGAACCTGGGAGACAGAGGTTGCAGTGAGCCGAGACTGTGCTACTGCACTCTAGCCTGAGCAACGAGAGCAAAACCCCATCTCAAAAAAAAAAAAAAGAAAGAAAGTCCCAGATAAACAAAAGCTTAGGGAGTGTTTTTTACCACTAGTCCTGCCCTGCAAGAAATACTGAAAGTAGACCTTCAGGTTGAAATGAAAAGATGGCAGTAGACTGAAACTAGGTGAAGAAATCTATAAAGACTTTTGTTTCAGGTAAACACATAGACAAATTAAAAAAAGCCAGTATTACTGTAATTGTGGTTTGTAATTCCACTTTTTAAATACAGGATGTCTTAGTCCATTTAGTGTTGCTATAAATGAATACCTGAGGCTGGATAATTGATAAACAGGTTTACTTGGCTCACAATTCTGCTGCCTGGAAGATTGGGCATCCGGTGAAAGCCTCAGGCCTTTCCCACTCATTGTAGAAAGCAAAGGGAAGCTGGAGTGAGCAGAAATCGCACAGTGAAATAGAAAGCAGGAATGAGAGAGGGGAGGTGCCAGGCTCCTTTTAACAACCAGTTCTCATAGGAACTAATAAGGTGAAAATGCACTCCCCTGGAAATGCATTCTATTCATGAAAGACTTGCCCCCATGACCCAAACATCACCCACTGGGTCCCACCTCCAACACTGGGGATCAAATTTCAACACAAGATTTTCAGGGGACAAATACCTAAATTATAGAACAGGATTTAAAGGCAATGAATAAAATAATTATAAATCTATGTTAGCGGGTATACAATATATAACAATCAGTCACATAAAATGGGGGGGCGTGGAGATGTAAAAGTGTTTGTATGCAATTGAAGTTAAGTTATTATCAATTCAAATTAGATCATTGTAACTTTAGGATGTTATATGTAATTCCCATGGTAACCACAAAATATATTTCTAGAATACACACAAAAGGAAATAAGAAGTGAATAAAACATGTCACTGCAAAAAAAATATCAATGAAATGCAAAGAAAGGTAGAAATGGAAGAAGGGAGGGACATAAAAAGCTAAAAAGTAGTCAGATGCAGTGGCACATGCCTGTAGTTCCAGCTGTTTGGGAGGCTGAGGTGAGAGGATCATCTGAGCCCAGAGGATCGTTTGAGGTCAGCCTGGGCCACATAGTGAGACCCCATCTCAAAGAAAGAGAGAGAGAAAAAGAGAGAGAAAGAGAGAATGAGAGAGAGAGAGAGAGAGAGAGAGAGAATGAGACAGAAAATGAGAGAGAGAATGAGAGAGAGAATGAGAGAGAGCGAGAAGGAAGGAAGGAAGGAAGGGTGAAAACATACAGAAAAGAACAAAATGGCAAAATAAGTCATTGTCTATCAGTAAGTGGATTTAAATTTAATTGCATTCAATGCCCTGTCAAAAAATTATAAATTGACATATTAGATTTTTAAAAAATGATTCAATTATATACTGTCCACAATAGACTCACTTTAGCTCTAAGGACACAAATTGACTGAAAGAGAAAGGATTTAAAAAGACATCCTATGCACATAGTAATGAAAAGAGAACAGGGATAGCTATATTAATATATAGCTATCCTTGTTCTCAAAATAGATTTTAAAGTCTGGATCTACAACAAGAGACAAAGAAGGACATTGTATATTGATAAACATCATTTCTCCAAGAAGATGTAACAGTTATAAACTTATATGCACCAAATAACAGGGATCCAAAATAGATAAGCAAACAAGGATAGAATTGAAGGGAAAAATAGGTAACTTAACAACAGTAGTTGGAGATTTCAATACTCCACTTTTAATAATGAATAGAACAACTAGGCAGAAGACCAATTAAAGAAATGGGAGACTGGCTGGGTGCAGTGGCTCACACCTGTAATCCTGACACTTTGGGAGGCTGAGGTGGGCAGATCACTCCAGGTCAGGAGTTCAAGACCAGCCTGGCCAATATGGAGAAACCCCATCTCTACTAAAAATACAAAAATTAGCCAAGCATGGTGGTGAGCATCTGTAGTTCCATCCCAGCTACTCGGGAGGCTGAGGTGGGAGAACTGCTTGAACCCGGGAGATGGAGGTTGCAGTGAACTGAAATTGCACTACTGCACTCCAGCCTGGGCAACAGAGCAAGACTCTGCCTCAAACAACAACAACAAAGATACAGCCCTAATCCAAAAATTTGAATTCTGAAATGCTTCAAAATTCAAAACTTTGAATGCCTATGGAATACCACAAGTGAAAAATCCTACACTTGACCTCATGTGATGGGTCACAGTCAAAACTTTGTTTTATACACTACATTATTAATGATATTGTATAAAATTATCTTTCAGCTGTGTTTATAAATATAAATAAATTTCATGTTTAGACTTGGGTCCCATCTCCACAATATCTCATATATGCAAATATTCTAAAATCTGAAAAATTTGTAATGGGAAATACTTCTGAAATACTTGCCGATAAGGGAAACTCAACATGTATACCAAGGTGTATGGGATGCAGTGAAAGCCGTATATGCTATAAAATAGCTATAAAAGCTTACATTGAGATGTTGCAAATGTTTATATTAAAAAAGAAGAAAGATCTCAAATCAACAACCTAAATTTACACATTAAGCAGCTAGGAAAAAAAAAAAAGAACAAGAAAAACTAAAGCTAGCAGAAAGAAAGAAATACCAAAGATTACAGCAGACATAAAATAGAGAACAGAAAAACAGAAAATCAACAAAACCAAAAGTTGGTTCTTTGAAAGACATTAGCAAAATTGACAAACTTTCAGCCAGATTAATTAAACAACAGAGACGACTCAAATTACTAAAATAAGAAATGAAGGTAAGGATATTACTCTAAAATTTATAAAAATAAAAATATAAAGAAATAATATTTTACAGAAATAAAAAGGGTGAAAAGAGATTAATAGGAACAATGGGTAAGGTTGTTGGTTATTTAGTAAATTTGATAACTCAGATGAAATGGACAAATTCTTGGAAACATAAGACCTACCAAGACTGAATCATGAAGAGATGGAAAACCTGAATAGGCCCACAACTAGTAAAAAGATTGAAGCAGTAATCAAAAACTTCCCAGTAAAGAAAAGTCCTGAATCAGATCGTTTTACTGGTGATTTCTACCAAACATTTAAAGAAGAATGAACACTGATTCTTCCCACACTCTTCTAAAACATTGGAGAGAATGCTCCCTGACTCACTCTATGAAGCCAGCATTACCATGTTACCAACGCCAGACAGAGTCTGTTAGAAAAGAAAACCACAAAGCAATATCCCTTATAAACTCTGATGCAAAAGCCCCCAACAAAATATTAGCTCAGAGAATTCAAAAGCACATTGAAAGGATTATACAATATAACCAAGTGAAATTTATTTCTGTAATGCAAGCATGATTCAATGTATAAAAACCAATGAACAAGCCTAGCACAGTGGCTCACACCTGAAATCCCAGCACTTTGGGAGGCCAAGGCAGGCAGATCATCTGAGATCAGGAGTTTGAGACCAGTGTCGGCAACATAGTGAAGCCCCATCCCTACTTAATATACAAAAATTAGCTGGGTATGGTGGCAGGCACCTGTAATCCCAGCTACTCCGTGGGCAAAGGTAGGGGAATCGGTTGAACTCAGGAGGTTGCAGTGAGCCAAGACTGTGCCATTGCACTCCAGCCTGGGTCAACAAAAGCCGACTTTGTCTCCAAAGAAAAAAAAAACAAAAAAACACACCACCAAACCAAACCAAACCAACCAAACAAAAAAGCGACCAAAAAACCCAATCAACATAACACCACATTAATAGAATAAAGGAAAACCACTACATGGTCATCTCAATTGATACAGAAAAATCATTTGGCAAAACTCGACACCCTTTCATGATAAAAACAAACTAGGAAGGGAAAGTATCTTCCTCAATACGATAAAGGACATATACACAAAGCTCACAGATAACAACGTACTCAATGGTGACAGACTTCAAGCTTTCCTCTAATCAGGAACAAGACAAGGATGCATGCATTTGCCACTCTTATTCAACATATATTGAAAGTTCTAGCCAGAGCAATTATGCAAGAAAAAGAAATAAAAGGCATCCAAATCAGAAAGGATGAAGTACAACTATCTGTTTGCAGATAACAATCTTACATATAGAAAACTCTAATAATTAAAAAAAGAAAAACTGTTAGAGCCACTGGGCATATTCAGTGAAGTTGCAGTTTACAAAATCAACAAACAAAAATGAAATACATTTGTTTACTACAAAAATGAAGAATTCAAATAGGAAATTACGAAAACTCTATGATTACATCAAACAGAATCAACTAGGAACAAACTTAACCAAGGAGGTGAAAGACTCGTACACTGAAAACTACAAAATGTTGCTAAGATAAATTAAAGAGATAAATAAATGTAAAGACATTCAGTGCTTATGGAGTGGAAGACTTAATATTGTTAAGATGCAAAGTTACTCAGTGATCTACAGATTCATTGCAATCCCTATCAAAATGCCATTTTCTTACAGAAATAGAACCCCCCCCAAAATTTATATATAATCTCATGGGGCCCCAAATAGCCAAAATAATCTTGAAAAAAAGAACATATTTAAAGGACTCATACTTTCTGATTTCAAGACTTACTACAAAGCTACAGTAATCCAAATAGTGTGGTACTGGCAATAAAGACAGATAAATAGGCCAATGGAATAGAATAGACAGCCCAGAAATAAACCCTCATATGTTTGTATGTGCATATATGTCTGTGTGCGTGTGTGTGTGTGTGTGTATGTGCATGTGTATGTGTTCAAATGATTTTCAGCAAGCGTGCTGAAAATGATTCTGGGACAAGCGGATAGCCACATGCAAAAGAATGAAGTTGGATCCTTGATTTACACCAGATAGAAAAATAAATTCAAAGTGGATCAAAGATCTAAATCTAAGAGCTGAAACCGCAAAACTCTTAGAAGAAAACACAGGGGGAAAGCTTCATGACTCCGGATCTGGCATTGATTTGCATATGGCACCAAAAGCAGACGCAGCCAAAGTAGACGGACACATTGGACTCCATGAAAACGGACAACTCTGGGGCATCAAAGGACCCTATCAAGACAGTGAAAAGACAACCTGCAGAATAGGAGAGAAACAAAATCCCAGGAACTAGTGTTCTCTAGAGCCCCTTTGGCAACACTGGCCACTCCATCCTCCTCTCTGTGTAGACAGCTTGCTCAGCCTGTGTGGACTACTCTCTGTCTTCCCAGTCGGCTATGCTCTCTCCCACCTCACACCTTTTTGCACGAGCCATTCTGGCTTTAAGGGTCTCCTTTGTCTCCTGCCCCATGACCCACCTGCTTTTGCAAAAGGTGACCCACTTACTTTTGCTCACCTTCAAATGCCATTTAAACATCACTTCTTTAGGGTACCTTCCTACCTATCTGCAGACAGAATCTGCAGTACTTCCACCAGGATAATATAATAATATCTGGCTGTTTTTGTTTATTTACTTGCATTTCTCTGTCACTAGGCTGTTACCTTCATGGAGGAGGGACCCCAGGCAGCCTATGAATTGCTGTGCCTGCCACCAGCACAGCGCGTGGGATCAGCATGTGCTCCATCACTACTTGAGGAAGGGAGAAAGTCAGAGAGGGAGGGGTGGATATTGAATTCCTAAAAGTCACGCTTCCCCCCATTATAGATCTGGGTCTCACTGAAGCTCCAGGAGCAGAGCTGCTCCTCCCACTTCACATTCATTAATTTTTGCCTTCTGCTCTAGTTTTCTGCGCACATATTTCATCCTGTGAGGGCCCCATTTGTCTCTGCATTCCCCACAGCACTATGAACATAGCAGATGCTTAATAAATCGTTACATAAATAAGCACGCACATTTTAAAACCTTATGTTGTAAAGGAACTATTTTGACCTTTGGTTGTCCTATTTAAAGACAGGGAAAGAATCCCAAAGTCACCCAACATGCACTTGGGCCATCTTTTGTTAACAACTCTTTGTTGCTTTTTATGCACCTTTCATTTCAGATGACCAACTTGAAAATCATCTCGAAGTGTAAAAGTATAAAAATATAATTTCTTTTGTTTTTTTCTCAGGGAGGGGGGCTTACTTCTAAATGAACAATGATAAGAATTGCATCAAACTTCCCATCAGAAAGCAGGCAAGCGAGAAGAGAATGGAGTGAAATACGAAAAGTGTTGAAAGAAAAACTCCCATGAACCTAGAATCTGTATCCAGTGGAATTTTTCTTCAGAGGTAGAGAGGATATGAAGACAAAGAAAAAAACTGAGAGAAAAGTTTTCCAGTAGACCTGCCTTGCATGACATGTTAAAAGAAGCCCTTCAATGAAAAGCGAAATGAAACCTTGGTTCTGCATAGAGAAAGGAAGAACATCAAAGATGGAATAAATGGAGGTAAAAGAAAATATTTTTATTTTATTTTATTTTTTTTTTGAGATGGAGTCTTACTCTGTCGCCCAGGCTGGAGTGCAGTGGCACGATCTCAGCTCACCGCAACCTCTGCCTCCTGGGTTCAAGCAATTCCCCTGCCTCAGCCTCTCAAGTAGTTGGTACTACAGGCACACACCAACATGCTCGGCTAATTTTGTTTTTGTATTATAGTACAGCTAGGGCTTCACCATGTTGGCCAGGATGGTCTCGAACTCCTGACCTTGTTATCCACCCATCTTGGCCTCCCAAAGTACTTGGATTACAGGGGTGAGCCCTTGCACCCGGCCTATTTTTATTATCCTTAATTGACCTTATAGATAATTGTTTTTTAAAATAGTCAAGAACAAGAAAGTCTCAAGTGATTCTGGCTTATGGTTAAGTGCATAAATGCTAGCAAAGACTAAGGAATGAAGAAGGAATGGGGAACCCTCTGTTACAGGGTATCTGCACTTGCTCTGCTGTTTTAAGAGATGTCTGCTTTCTTTTTATCAAGCAGAAGACAGAGGAATTCATGGTGGCAATGATGAGGCTGGCAAAGAGAGCTCCAGGGCTGAATTTTCCCAGCAATTACATTCTCCAGGAGTCAGGAGAGTGTCCGTGAGATAAACCCAGCTCTGACCCCTGCTCTCACCCCTCCATTTATCCAAAGGTCCTGCTAGACCTTGGGTCAGAGGCTGGGGGCCAGGACCCCAACAGATGCACATGCATCTATTAATGAATAACTTCACCCATGGAATGGCAGGCTCCAGAGGGGCTATGAAATGGTGGTGCCTCACGCATTCACCTGCCACCATGCCAACTTTGAAAGAGTGAATGTATTTTCCATCTGGTGGAGGTGAGAATTGAACTTAGAGCCTGCTGAAGCTGTGTATTTACCTCGCCCCTCTTCGCAGGGACAGAGTCAATCTCTGGTTCCCCCCAACATATCTCAGGATGGAAGGAAATAGGGACTCTTCTTCCTATATCAGGGAAGGGGGAATGAAGGCCTCGCCAAGGAAAGAAACTGACTAAATCTGTCAGGCCTGCCTGAAATCAGTGACGCTCATCCCAGTCCAGAACCCAGGCAGTGAGAAATTCACCAAAGCTCCCTTTCTGGGGAGAATTAGAGAAATGTTTGATGCTCAGAGACAGGCACCTAGAAGTGCCATGAATAACATCACAAATAATGCCTCAAATCAGGGGCTCAAATCACACGAGAGTGAAAAAATCAGAACCAGCACCCTTACCACGAATTCCTAACAGCCCCCTAAGCCAAGCTCCTCCCCACCCCCGTCCCCCCATAGCAAACTCCTACCACACACCAGCAGGGGAGAAGAGTCCTTGTCACTTACCCAGAACACTGTGAGAGCTGTTGGGTGGTGGCTGCAGGACAGCGAGACACCTTGACAGGCTTCTGGCCTGGAGAAGGTGGGGAGAAAGTTCCCTCCAGGGTGCCCCTCAGTTTGGGCTCTTAAGGTAATCACGGAAGGAGCCTGCGGATGTTGAGAGTTTGAGAGGGTTCAGGAAGGTTCCTGGAGCCACAGGAGAGGAGGCAGCCGTTGGCCGTTGGGGAGACAGTTGGAGAAGGTTCCAGCGAAGTTCCAGGGAGGAGCTAATATGTAGGGCAGGAGAGAATAGCAAAGAAGAATGGGTGGGTTTGCGGCATTCCTCTTTCCAGGGATTCTAAGGAAAAGAGTGGAAATGGCAGAGACAATTCTCTTACTGTTTCTCCTGCCTTTCAAGATGCGCTGAAAGTCAGGCCGAAGGGACACTGGAGATGCAGAAAAAGAAGCTGCAGAGTCAGGAGCAGGAGGCTGGAGGGAGAAACCACTGAGACCAGAATCCAGGGAAAGAGGTCCGGCGTTTCACCACGGAGAGCAACAGGCACGCAGCCACAGACAGGAGAGAGACCGGGACTGACAACTATCCTCAGAGCTCCCAGTCTGGGGGGATTTATTTATTAATGATGATTTTAAGATGAAGTTTCACTCTTGTTGCCCAGGCTGGAGTGCAATGCTGCAACCTGGGTTCACTGCAACCTCTGCCTCCCAGGTTCAAGCAATTCTTGTGCCTCAGCCTCCCGGGTAGCTGGGATTACAGGCACCTGCCACCACACCCAGCTTTTTTTTTTTTTTTTTTTTTTTTTTTGTATTTTTATTATAGACGAGGTTTCACCATGTTGGCCAGGCTGGTCTTGAACCCCTGACCTCACTTGATCTACCCACCTTGGCCTCCCAAAGTGCTGGGATTACAGGCGTGAGCCACCCACCGAACCAGGCCATTGCAGGGATTTAGAAACGTCCCCTTCCCCAACAAGTGTGCCCTGGAGCCTGCAGAATAATGGAGAACACCACCACCTGGTTCAGCCCGAGGTCTTTCAGGCTGGCTCCAACTTGGGTAACTAAGCCCGGGGCAAGTACGTGGTTTTCAGGTCCCAGGTTTCCTGCTGTGTTTTAAATAACCACACCTGAAGCCATCACTTGCTTGCTTTCTAGAGAATTTCTCCCAGAAAAATCAATGACTCAATGAAAAGTCAAACATGAACCCAGTGGTTCTGCACAGTCGACCATCTGAGAAACTCCTGAAAACACGAATGCCTGGCCCCACAACAGGTGGATTAGACCAGAATCTCTGAGGGTGAAGCCTAGATATGGAGGTTTTAATGCTTCCCAGATGATTCTCATATGCAGCCAGGCTGGAGAGTCCTTATATTCAATCTATATAAATAGCAGGCATGCACCAGGTATGGAAGGTACAAAGATGAACAAGATGAGGATCCTGCTCTTGATAAGCTCACAGCTTAGCCAGGGAGTTGAGCATCCAAACAGCCAGGTGTGGTGGCTCATACCTGTAATCCCCAGACCATGGGAGGCTGAGGCAGGAAGATTGCTTGAATCCAGGAGTTCAAGACCAGCCTGGGCAACATAGTGAGACCGCCCCCATCTCTACTAAAAGAAAAAGAAAAAATTAGCTATGTGTGGTGGTGCACACCTTGAGGCTGAAGAGGGAGGATTGCTTGAGCCTGGGAGGTAGAGGCTACAAGAAGCCATGTTTGTGCCATCGCACTTCAGCCTAGAGTGAGACCCTGTCTAAAAACAAAATAAAACAACACAGCAAACAAAATCACAACTGAGGGCCAGGTGCAGTGGCTCACACCTGTAATCCTAACACTTTGGGAGGCTGAGGCGGGTGGATCACTTGAGGTCAGGAGTTTGAAACCAGCCTGGCCAACACAGTGAAACTCCATCTCTACTAAAACTACAAAAAAATTTAGCCAGGTGTGGTGGCATGTGCCTGTAATCCCAGCGACTTGGGAGGCTGAGGCAGAAGAATTGCTTGAACCTGGGAGGTGGAGGTTGCAGTGAGCCAAGATTGCACCAGCGCAATCCAGGCTGGGTGACAGAGAGAGACTCTGTCTCAAAAAAAAAAAAAAATCACCAACTGTGTGCTGAGTTCAGTCATAGAAGCACTCCCAGATTAAAGAGGAAGTTGTGTTAATCATGTTTAAATTTTTTTTTTTTTTGAGACAGGGTCTTACTCTGTTGCCCAGGCTGGAGTGCAGTGGTGTGATCATAGCTCACTGCAGCCTTGAACTCCTGGACTTCAGGGATCTTCCCACATAGCTAGGACTACAGTCCATACATTACCATGTCCAGCTAATTTTAAAATTTTCTGTCGAGATCAGAGTCTCACTATGTTGCCCAGGCTGGTCTTGACCTCCTGGGCTCAAGCAATGCTCCTGCCTTGGCCTCCCAAAGCACTAGGATTAGAGGTGTGAGCCCCTGTGTCCAGCCAGTCATGTTTTTAATTTTCTGTATTTTATGATGGTTTGACATCTTGCGGGCCTTGCTGGCCTGAAAGAGACTGTCCCTCCCAGGGCTAGCTAATTCCTAGAGATAGTAAATAACTTGCCTGTGAACTTGCCTTTTATGTGCATGACAACCAATTCATTTCCCAACCCCCTACACCTTTCTCTACTGTCACACACCAAGCCAATATTCCCCCTGCCCTAAATCACCCCAGACCACCAACATGATGCAAACCAGCCAATCCTCAACCAGCTCAGCCACTCAACCTGCCCCTTCCTTCCTTCCCATAGGAAATACAATCAGGGCCCTACTTTGTCCGGCTCTTCCTGCCTCCTGACCTACCAGCTGCTTCCCCATGTGGCCCTGCATGACCTGGTGTGCCCCTTTTTCTTGGAAACCATAGGTAATACATTCTCTCAGAGGCATTGGCCTCTTCGTGTTGTTACTCAGTAACTCCTCTCAGTTAAAATCCCACCAGTACAATCAAGACAGAGGGTATGATCCTCTTATGGAATGAGGATCAGAAAAGGTTTTGGGAGAGGGACAGGAGAAGGTGCAAAGGTACTGGGGCAAAAGGACACGGAGGCTGGTGTACGAGGGACAGGATGGGATTGCTGGAGCACCAAACACAAGGGACCAAGAGAGCTGAGGTGGGGACCACATGCAAGTCTTAGGCTGGATCGGAGAATCCCAGGGGCAGCATGGGACGCCACCCTTTGCCATTGTCACTCAGCCTTACAACATCTCTGAGAGTTGGATAGAAGACAGGAGACTGGTCAGGAGTTTGAGACCAGCCTGGCCAATATGGTGAAACCCCGTCTCTACTAAAAATAAAAAATTAGCCAGTATGGTGGCATGCGCCTGTAGTCCCAACTACTCGGGAGGCTGAGGCAGGAGAATCACTTGAACCCAGGAGGTGGAGTTTGCAGTGAGCCAAGATAGCACCACTGCACTCCAGCCTGAGCAACAGAGTGAGACTCTGTCTCAAAAAGAAGAAGAAGAAGAAGACAGGAGACTATTGTACAGGTGGGAAACTGAGGCATGCTGAAGAGTTGATTCTTCCTTAAGTAAGAGCTGACTTATGCACTTGTGTTCTCTCCAGCAAGTCATGTGAACGAACTCATTTCTCAGTGTGGGTTTCTGTGAGGTTAACAAGGTTGTAGTGGAGAGCCTTCAGGCTGGCACCAATATTCCTGGCCTGAAACTATAGGAAGAGAGTCTATACTGGCAAAACTCCCTATTCAGAGGGAAGACACGTGCTTTGCACATGGACTACCATTGCGAGCTTGTGCCTTGGTCAAGCTTCCTATTCTTTCTATTCCTGTTTCCTCTTCTTTAGAGTGGGCGTACTAATCCATGAGGCATGCAGACAAGGAAGAGGAAGGGTGAGCACAGTGCTTGACACATAGTATGTTTGATTCCCTCTTTTCCCTCTTATTTCTTTATTGAGACAGGATCCTGCTGTGTCGCCCAGGCTGGAGTGCAGTGATGTGATCAACCCTCCAGGCTCAGGCAATCCTCCCACCTCAGCCTCCTGGGTAGCTGGCACTACAGGCACGTGCCACCACACCTGGGTAATTTTTTGTAAAGACAGGGTTTTGCCATGTTACCCAGGCTGGTCTCGAACCTCTGGGCTCAAGCAATCCACTCACCTTTTCCTCCTAAAGTACTGAGATTATAGGCATCAGCCCCAGCGCTTGGCCTTATTTTTTCCCTCTTAAACCAAGAAAAATTCTAACTCTGATGAGTACAAAAAGAGAGAGGATCTATCAAAACTGCAAGAGAGCAGCTCAGGAGTGCCAAGGGATGAGAGTTCAGCAAGGGTGTCTCTTCCAGGCCATCAGTGCCATAAGGCGCTCCTTGGGGCTGTTGATCTGCGGAGGAACCACAAGATCTGCTCAGCTAGCCAGTGTCAGCTTCCAACATCTCGCTGTGCTAAATAAGGCCTGTCACTTTCCTGGAGAGTCTCCAGAGAAAACTGCAGGGCAAACAATGTTGCAATAGGCCCAAGGAGCTCAGATACCCACCCGTCCTGTTTCCAGAGCTTCTCCGTAGAAAAGCAAGGCAGGGGATTGTCTTTTCCATCCCGGCTCCCTGCCTCCAGGTCCTCTGCACCACCTGGATGCCTTGTGCCCCTAGAGCTGTTCCGATGACAACAGCTTTTATTGACTGAGCACTCACCGTGTGCCAAACAGTATGTGAGTACGTGTAACTAGCACTGTTCCATTTCATCCTCCCACAGACCTGTGGTGGGGGACTCTTACCCCCGCTTTATAGCTGAAGCTTGGTGGGATTGAAAACTTTATCCAAGGTTACACAGCTAGTGAATGAAGAGCTGGATCCCATCCCAGATCTGCCTGAATCCAAAGCCCGTGTGCTTCCTCCCTGCCTGAAGGTGTCCTGGGCCACTTAACATTTTCCAGCCTCATTCCAAAGGCCTGTGGACACGAACCTTGGTTGTGCAAGCTGTGTCTCTTTGATTCAGTTCACCCAAACTGCGACACTTGGGATCTTCCATCTTTGATACCCCTCTACGTCTCATCCCATTCATTCTGCATGCATCTAATCCACAGCTTTCCACTGGGGTCTCTCCAGGCCAGGTGCTGAGTACCTCTGAGGCTGCACGGCCCCTTCCCACTATACCAGCGTGCAATTAAAATTTTTTAAAAAAAGTGGTTTCAACAGGGTCTAGAATACAGTTTAGCTGATCCCTTCTGGGAAAGGTGGAGCTCACTTTGACTATCTCTTTTTTTTTTTGAGACACAGTGTCACTCTGTTGCCCAGGCTGGAGTGTAGTGGTGTAATCTCGGCTCACTGCAACCTCCACCTCTGAGCCGATGCAATTTAAATATCCACAGGCCAGCCGGGTGCAGTGGCTCACGCCTGTAATCCTAGCAGATTGCCTGAGCTCAGGAGTTCAAAACCAGCCTGGGCAACACGATGAAACCCCCATCTCTACTGAAACACAAAAAAATTACGGGCATAGCAGTGTGCGTCTGTAGTCCCAGCTACTTGGGAGGCTGAGGCAGGACAATTGCTTGAACCCAGGAGTCAGAGATTGCAATGAGCCAAGGTCATGTCTCTGCACTCCAGCCTGGGCAACAGAGTGAGACTCCATCTCAACAAAAAAATAAAAAATAAAATAATCCTTGCCTAGCTGCGTACAATGCAATGTCCTAAGCTCTGGGGCTTACTGCCACAATAAATGCAACCCAGTATTTACCTCCACAGTTCAAAGGGAAAGACAGACATTTACTCAACCAACAGTAAAACAAGACAGCCTGCGATAAGGCTATAATAAAGGGAGAATCTAGTAGGGAACCTTGTGAGGACAGAATTGAGGAAGACTTCACAGTGGAGAAGGTATTTTGCTGAGTCTTGGAGGCTGTTTACTGTGAGCTCATCCTTTTCTCCGTGAGGGGGACTAGAACTCTTGCATTAAATCATTCAAGGCCTGAGTCCCAAGCTCTGACATCTGATCAGGTGTTGCTGCAGAGTCTCCTTAGAGCGGCCCTGGCTCTTCAATGAGTCCTCGCACCAACTGAAGCCTTCAGTTTCAGGGCTGTCACGCTGCCCAGTGGAGGAGTGAAGGCAGCCAAGTCATTAAGCCCGAAGCCACCAACAGCAAGTGTTCGCTGGGAGCCGTGAGAGGCTTGGCCCGCCTGTCAGAACATTCGCAGATACCAAGCAAAGAATGAAGACCAGGCCTGGGATGAGGCCAGGTTCTCCCTCTTCACCAGGAAAGTCATTTGAGAACTCAAAGGAAACACAAGGGTGGCCTTCTGGGCCTTCTGACCTTCCTTCCTCTGTACCCTGGCCTTATTCATGATGCTTGCCTACCTAGGAGGGAGCTTTTTTAGGAAGGTAATTGCTAAGTCCGGGTGGCTGTTGTGGAGCTCACTTTGACTTCCTCTTCTTTTTTTTTTTTTTTTTTTGAGACACACTGCCACTCTGTCACCCAGGCTGGAGTGTAGTGGTGTGATCTCAGCTCACTGCAACCTCCACCTCCGAGTTTCAAGCCATTCTCATACCTCAGCCTCCCGAGGAGCTGGGATTACAGGCGCCCGCCTCCATGCCCGGCTAATTTTTGTATTTTTAGTAGAGATGGGGTTTCACCATCTTGGCCAGGCTGATCTCAAACTCCTGACCTCAAGTGATCTGCCCGCCCTGGCTTCCCAAAGTGCTGATATTACAGGCGTGAGCCACCATGCCTGGCCTACTGTTTTCCTTTTATATGCAGCAATCATCTCCCAAAGCAACACCGGGTGGGCGAGGGTGGAAGGGTTGAGGAAGCCTAGTCCTCTGTAGCTCCAGAGGGGAAATAGATCAGGCCACCCAGAGGCAGGTTTCTGCCTAACATCAGATCAGCAACCACTGATGGGATGACTGGTCCCCTGAAGGGCCACCTGGGGATCCATAAGGGACGCATCAACAAAGTGTTGAGATACTGACCAGGGTGGGAAGAAATGGGAGAAGCCAGCCTAGGGGAGAGTGAGGAGCTTGGGTTCTATCTCAGGCACAGGAACCAGCTCAGCCCCAAGCTCTGTCACAGACTGCAAAGAGGAGCTGGCATCCTTCCAGCAGCCCGGTGCTCCTGACACAATCATCTGGGAGGGATCTGGTGAGTGTGAATTCTGGCTTTCCTACAGAGAGCCTTCGTTCAAGGGACGCCCTGGGGTCCTGCCAGGAAAGTTGCCAAAGGGATTCCAGCCTTGGGAATAGGATGGATTTGGAGCAGTGGTTTTTCCACCTGTGCTCTAAGGAGGTGCTTCAAGAACCACTGTGGATGCAAAGGGTGGGAGGGAAAGCTGACTGGTTAGAGCTTGGGCATGTACAAACTATTCCACAGTAATGTTCTGTTTAGGGTATATTTTAAAGAATAAGGCCGGGTGTGATGGCTCATGCCTGTAATCTCAGCATTTTGGGAGGCCGAGGTGGGTGGATCACTTGAGGCTAGGAGTTCAAGACCAGCCTGGCCAACATGGCGAAACTTCGTCTCCTTCAAAAAATACAAAAATTAGCCATGTGTGGTGGCACATGCATGTAATCACAGCTACTTGAGAGACTAAGGCAGGAGAATTTCTTGAACCCAGGAGGCAGAGGTTGCAGTGAGATCATACCACTGAACTCCAGCCTGGGTGACAGAGTGAGACTCCACTAAAAAAAAGAAAAAAGAAAAAATACCATGTGGCTCATGCCTGTAATCCCAGCACTTTAGGAGATCATGAGGTCAGGAGATCGAAACCATCCTGGCCAATATGGTAAAACCCCGTTTCTACTAAAAATACAACAATTAGCTGGGCATCGTGGTGTGCACCTGTGGTCTCAGCTACTCGGGAGGCTGAGACAGGAGAATCGCTTGAACCTGGGAGGCAGAGGTCGCAGTGAGCTGAGATCCCGTTACTGCACTTCAGCCTGGGTAAGAGAGCGAGACTCTGTCTCAAAATAAAAAACAAGGATAATTCTGCTGGTAAGTAGTCAAGACCTCACTGGGTGGGCCAACATGAACGCACCTCTGTTGCACCTTTGCTGTCTGCTCTTCTCCGTTCTTGACCTGTGTTACCCGTTTTTATCCTCAGAAACACTTTATGAGGTGTGCATCGACTGTCCCCATTTTCAGATGAAGAAACGGCACAGAGAGCGGGAGAGCTCACCCAAGGTTCCCGGCTGGTCAATGGCAGTGGCTGGATTTGAAGCTGGCCACACTGACCCTGGGCCTCCACTCTTTCCCACCGCGCTTGCCTGATCCTCCTCCCTACCTCACCTCTCAGGACTATGATTTGGTGTTTCTGTCCTTGATCAGATGACCCTGGCAACACTGAATGAATGTGCCTAAGTTGACTTCACTGCCGACCCCGACCCCCACTTCCCAAGCCCTGTGTGTCTCGCTTCGGAAGCGCAATCTTGTGGGGCAGAAAAGCAACCTGATGGAGGGAAGGGGCCTTTTCAAAAGGCCGCCCTGGGACCTAGCCTGGGTGTATGTGCAGCCTGGGTATTTTTCCATAGAGGTGAGTGGGAAAGGCTTCTGAAATGAGTGGCCTGGGGGGACTTCCTAGGCTGGTTGGCTAGGGAGTAATAACATTCCTGAACAATCAGGCTGTCCCCAGTGCCCTGTCTCTGGGCCTCCTCTGCCTCCCTGCTCCTCCGTCTGGGGCCTGCCCTGGGGATGTTCTCTACCCCCGTTACCCAGATACCAAATGCCACACCACCTCGAATGCCCAGCTCTGGCCGGGTGCCTTCCTCAGGCTTTCCTAACAATTCCTTGCACCAGCATCACTCAGGCTGAGGATCATTATAGACTTCCCCCTGCTTATAATGGTTTGATTTATGATTTTTCAACTTTATGATGGTGCAAAGGCAACATGCATTCAGCAGAAACCATACTACAAATTGTGAATTTTGATATTTTCCTGGGCCAGCGGTAAGCAGTAGGATACTGCCCTGAGATGCCGGGCAGTGCACAGAGCTCAGCTCCCACTCAGCCAGACGATCACGCCGGTGAACAGCTCAATGCTGCCACGAGTGTATCCTGCAGCCAGTAAGTTATATGAAAGTCAACACTTTGTTATAAAATGGGCTTTGTGCTAGATGACTTTGCCCAACTTTAGGCTGATGTAGGTGTTCTGAGCATGTTTAAGGTAGGCTAGGCTAAGCTGTGATACTCAGTTGGTTAGGGGTATTAGGTGCATTTTTGACTCATAATATTTTCCATTTATGATGGGCTGATCAGGACGTAATCCCTTCATAAGTCAAGGGGCATCTGCGCTTGACTTTCTACCAGTGCAGGCCTTGCCTTCTCAAGCAGGTCAAATATTTCTTGATGATAGCTTTTCTGTCTTAGTATTGGTAGGGGTCCTTGGGAAAACTTTTTTTGAGGGGCTTGGACTTCCCAAGAAAGTATCACCTGGCTGGGCACAGTGGCTCACGCCTGTAATCCCAGCACTTTGGGAGGCGGAGGTGGGCAGATCACTTGAGGTCAGGAATCTGAGACCAGCTTGGCCAACATGGTAAAACCCCGCCTTTACTAAAAAAAAAAAAAAATCAGCTGGGCGTGGAGGCCAGCAGTTGTAGTCCCAGCTACTCAGGAGGCTGAGGTTGCAGTGAGCCAAGATCATACCACTGCACTCCAGCCTGAGTGAGACTCTGTCTCAAAAACAAAAAAAAAAGAAAAGAAAATATCACTTGACAGCGAGACCTTCTCCCTTTGGTCACCAGATTGCCTACTAAATTAATAGAGTCCACAGGCCTTGAATTATAAACAGATGATGCCACAACTTCCCCCCACGGGAAGTCCCTTACCGAGGACTTCCTTACCCTCACTATCTGCCTAAGTAATTTCTTAACTCCAATATTAATACTGTAACATATCTTGTTATTATGTAACCGAGTACTCCCATTTTTCTAAGAGAGAAAGGATTTTTAAATTTTTTTTTCTTTTTTCCTTTTTCTTTCCTCCTTTTCCCCATTTCCCACTTTCTACTTAGCTCTTACTTTTTTTTTTTAGACAGAGCCTCGCTCTGTCACCCAGGCTGGAGTGCAGTGGCGCCATCTCAGCTCACTGCAACCTCCGCCTCCCAGCTTCAAGTGATTCTCCTACCTCAGCTTCCTGAGTAGCTAGGATTACCGGCATGCGCCAAGCCTGGCTGATTTTTGTATTTTTAGTAGAGACAGGGTTTCACCATGTTGGCCAAGTTGGTCTCAAACTCCTGACCTCAAGTGGTCTGCCTACCTCGGCCTCCCAAAGTGCTGGGATTACAGGCATGAGCCACTGCACCCGGCCTCAACTTAGCTCTTTAGAAATGTAATTATAACCTTTACCTTCCTTTCTCCAGACATTTCCTACAAGACAAGCTTATTTAACTACGTGCTTACCTAGAAGCTCCAGAGCCAGAACGCTGACCCACTGGGAGAGACAATAGTCAATTAACCACCTAAAATATGCCTTTGACCAAACTCTGTCCTACCTGCAGAGTATCTTGAGACAATGGCCATTGTACAACCTAGTACTGCTGGCGATGGCACCAGCTCACCCATCTAGTAGGTAAAGCACCAAAGTAAACCATGTAGAACCTCATCTGCTTTCTCCCTCCTCTGCATGCCGTGCATGCCAAGTCCCCCTTTAAAAACTCCTGATTTCTGACCCCAAAGTGAAGCAGTATCCTTAAAGGCAGGAGTCTGTGCTTCTTCCCCTAAACTAAGTCTTGGAATAAAATCTTTATTCTGTTACAATAAGGGTGACAATGAATCCACAAGGGTCTGTAGCAACTTCAATTCTTGCCTCCTTAGAAGAAAGAATTCGCAGAGTGAGAGACCAAGGCATGTTTTAGAGCAGGAGTGAATGTTTATTCAAAAGACTTTGAAGCCGGGTGCAGTGGCTCATGCCTGTAATTTCAGCACTTCGGAAGGCCGAGGTGGGTGGATCACCTGAGGTCAGGAGTTTGAGAACAGCTAGGCCAACATGGTTAAACCCCATCTTTACTAAACACAAAAAATTAGCCGGGCATGGTGGTGCATGCCTGTAACCCCAGCTACTTGGGAGACTGAGGCAGGAGAATCTCTTGAAACCAGGAGGCAGAGGTTGCAGTGATCCCAGATGGCGCCATTGTACTCCAGCCTGGACTACAAGAGCGAAACCCAGTCTCAAAAAAATAAAAAGTTTTCAAGCAGGAACAAAAGGAAGTGCACTTGGAAGAGCACCAAGCAGGCTGCTTGTGAGATCAAGCACGTGCTTTGACATTTGACTTGGGGCTTCAGACGCTGGCATGCTTCTGGGGAATTGCATCCCTTTTCCCGACTCCTCTCCTACGGTGGGCTGTCCATCTACGCAGTGGCCTGCAGCATAGATGGACAGGAGGAACCGCATGTGCAGTGTGCAGTGCAGTGTGTTTACTGGAGTTATACACATGCTCATTTGAGGCACTTTTCCCTTACTGTAGCAGGAGCCGCTGCAAACGAAACCTCTCGAACACCGAACTGGGGAAAGGAAGTGGCAGTTTATTTGGCGGAAGCTGTGGCTGGCTCAAGCTTTAACAACCGAGCTCCCCGACAAAGAAAATCCTGGCCCTTTTAAAGGCTTACAATCTAAGAGGTGCACATGTGAGAGGGTCGTGATCGATTAGGCAAGTGTGGGGGATGTGACTAGGTAGGGGTCTGAGCCGTTGAGCAAGAACAGTGCATTCCGGGGGGAAAATTCCTCCTTACCATGTCTGTGATCTACAGATTGGATTGTGGTTAGGAGTAGGGGGTTTAATCTGTAACCTTTAGTCCTTCCACTCTCATCTGGCAGACTGTTAATTTTACTTCCTCCTTTTCTACAAGCGCAGGCTCAGAGAAGGAGGTTTCCTTCCTCATCACCAATTGGGTATTCCTAGAGGAAGGTCATATACCGGCTAAACTCGGCCATTTTACCACTTACTAGCATGCTTGAGCCCACTCGTCCAACTCCTGAGATCTTATCGGGAAGCTCCTGATCACAAGCTTCAGGTTTTTCTATCTCTGGAGAGACTGCCTTTCCCCGGTGATGGCTGCTACCAATTATTATTTTAGAGATAAAACTAAAAACTGCCTGACCATCACTTGATGACCACCTGACATTCCTGGGGCGGGCTTGGGGTGGGAGAATCCTCTCCTGCCCTGCTCATGACTGCCTAACAATACCAGACCTTCCTCTTGTTCACTGCATTCTGAAAGCGATGAGTGACTGAACCTGAGTTTTGGTTGCAATGGTAAGCCATAATATATCTCACAGTGTAGGGCCCAAGTGGTTAGTTCCTGCTTTTGAAACTAGGAAATTAATTTCAATCAGACCAGAGAGACTTCTTTATTTCCCTACTGCATTTTAGCATTGAGTGCTGTACTTCATAGGCACTCAGTAAACATTTGTTGAGTTGAATGGATGGACTGTGGGAGCTCCTGGAAAGTTCATGACATCCGCTCCATTCAGTCAGGCGCCTCCATTCCAGATGTTCGGAATTGATTCTGTAATCCTCGCGATTTGAAAAGCTTCCTCTAACATGATGATACATAGAAGAATGCGAACGGTTTGTTTGTTTCCCTGGCCTGTCAGAGCACTGCCAGATGTACACGGCTGCCTTTGTACTCAGGGCTTGGCTGCTGATAAAATGGTCTAAAGACTCATAAATTGGATCCTATTGTCATGTAGGAAGAGCTTATAAAAGTGAATAATCACTATGTAATTGATCCCTTTGTGTTTGCTTCAAGCTATATGCCATTGATACGTGACTGTTAAAGGGTGGTTTTCAAAAAAGGCAAAATCATCACTCTCATACATAAAGTGAACACATGGTAGATTTTTTATTTAACTCATCATTAATGAGGGAACAGGTAAAATCCTACAAGGGCAATCAAAGGAATGGGCACATTGATAGATCTGAGATATTGACATGCACATGAAAATGGCAGCAAAACTAACTGGCTTCTTCCACAGCAGGAGAGGGAATCTCAATTGAAGCTTCACCAGACAGAATTTTTTTTTAACATATGTATAGACAAAAATTATTCTGTTGGGTACTAGTTATCTATAGTTATAAAGCTGTAAAATAGCTTAATCCAATGAATCAGAGAACCTGGAAGAATGAGCTCTAAACGATGTATCATTTTCTTTTTCCTTTTTTTCTTTTTTTTTTTCTTTTTGCTTATTACAAGCTTCCTTGGCAGAGATGACATTTCAAGTCAATGGGGGAAAGGACACACTATTAGGAACAATTGAATTCCCTACGAAAAAATAGTTATGTTGTGATGCCATACTTTACCCGGAATAAATTTCAGGTGGATTAAAAATGAAATATTAAAACAGAAACTTTTAAATCTTTAGGACCTAAAGTAGGGAAGGAAATATCACAGAAAAACAATACAAACTATACCAAGGAAACCATAGATTTGACTATATTTAAAACTAAAACTTTTTCTTTCATCAAGATACCCCAGATGGCCAGGTGTGGTTGCTCACGCTGTAATCCCAGCACTTTGGGAGGCCAACGGACAGGTCACTTGAGGTCAGGAGTTTGAGACCAGCCTGGCCAACATGGTGAAATGCCATCTTACTAAAAATACAAAAATTAGCTGGGCGTGGTGGCTCACACCTGGAGTCCCAACTACTTGGGGGGCTGAGGCACGATAATTACTTGAACCAGGGAGGCAGAGGTTGCAGTAAGCCGAGATAGCACCACTGCACTCCAGCCTAGGTGACAGAGTAAGACTCTGTCTAAAAAGAAAAAAAAAAAAGATACCTCAGATAAAAAATATTGCATTGCAATTTTCCAATAAAGGATCTCCTTTTAGAATGTATAAAGTGCCCCTGCAAATCAAATCAGAAAAAAACCAACAGCCCAGCAGAAGGGGGAAGCTATAGGAAGAGACTGAGAGTACAAATTACTCCACACAGCAGCAGCCCCCTCCCTGCCTCTCAGGAGAGCACTTGCATCCCAAACCATTAATAGAAACCTAGTGAGACAACTGTGGCCCCAGAGGTTTATCCAACCCCAAGTTTATTCCCACTCTGGCTCCGTGTCTTCCAGAACTCTAGACCAACATACAGACTTTAACAATTGCAGTTGCTCAGAAGATTCTCATTGTGGAGGTAAATTCTGCTTCCATTATGGAAACCAGGATCTCATTCATCCATCCATTCATTCAATAATTTTTTTTTTTTTGAGACAAGATCTCTCTCTGTCATTCTGGCTGGTTTGCAGTGGCAAGATCACGGCTCATTGCAGCCTTGACCTCCTAGGCTCAGAGGATCCTCCCACCTCAGCTTCCCAAATAGCTGAGACTACAGGTGTGCACCACCATGCCCAACTAATTTATAAATTATTTGTAGAGATAGGGTCTCCCCAGTATTGGAAGTGGGGCCTGGTGGGAGGTCACTGGATCATGGGGTCAGTTTCTTACGAATGGTTTAGCATCATCACCTCAGTGCTGTTCTTGTGATGCTGAGTTCTCATGAGACCTGGTTGTTTTAAAGTGTGTAGCCCCTCACCCTCTTCCTCCTGGTCCAGGCATGTGAAGTGCTCACTCCCCCTTGCCTTCTGCCATGATTGTAAGTCTCCTGAGGCCTCCCCAGAAGCCAAGTAGATGCCAGCATCATGTGTTTTGTACAGCCTGTGGAATCATGAGCCGACTAAACCTCAATTAAACCTTTCTAAATTACCCTGTCTCAGGTATTTCTTTTTTTTCTTTCTTTGTTTTTTTGAGATAGAGTTTCCCTTTTGTTGTCCAGGCTGGAGTGCGATGGTGCAATCTTGGCTCACTGAAAACTGCCACCGCATTCAAGCAATTCTCCTGCCTCAGCCTCCCAAGTAGCTGGGATTACTGGCATGTGCCACCACGCCCAGCTAATTTTATATTTTTAGTAGAGATAGGGTTTCCCCACATTGGTCAGGCTGGTCTCGAACTCCCCATCTCAGGTGGTCTGCCCACCTTGGACTCCCAAAGTGCTGGGATCACAGATGTGAGCCACCGCGCCCAGCCTCAGGTACTCCTTTATAGCAATGTGAGAATGAATTAATCCAGGTTCCAATCCTGGATCCAAACTGTCATCAATGTTACATGTCCTTATTAGCCCTAGTCTCTTCTTTAGTCTTTTCTTGTCTTTCATGACCTTGACATTTTGAAGGCCACGGGTTAGATACATTGCAGAACTCTTCCTCACAATTAGGTTAAGGTGATGTATTATTGCAGAGGACACCACAGAAGTGACGAGCTCTACTGGGTGCTTCAGATCAAGGGTGTGTGATGCCAACGTGCATTCCTAGCGAGGCTGACCTTTGCCGCTTGGTTAACGTGGTATTTGCCAGGATCTTCTACTGTAACCTCACTATTTTTCTCTTTTGTGATCACCAAATATTTGAAAGGAAATACTATGCAAATATCCTCTTTCTGCTTAAGTTTTGCTGTGGGCTGTTTTTTCAACACATCCCTGGTTTGGGCTTCATAAGTCTGATTATTCCTGAAAGCCAGCCCTTCTCGGCTACTCAGCTGAGAAAGGGCACTTGCTGCCCCTTCCTTTTGTCCCCTGCCCATGGGCACAAAGAAGCCATGCTGTTCCTGCCTGGGGCAGCATGTGTGTTCCTGGACCAAAACAAGGGTCGGGCTGCTTATTCTTGTGGCCCACTAATGAGATTCAAATGAACTGGGAAAGGGAGTTTATTTCAATAACCGGGCACAGGGGGAAGGCCTGGAAAATATCACCGGCCCAACTCAAAGTTACAAACTTTTCCAGAGCTTATATACCTTCTAAGCTATATGTCTATGTGTAAGTGTGCATTCATCTAAAGACATAAGTGATTAACTTCTTTTAACCTATAACTAAGATCTGAATCCTGAAGACCTTCCTCTGGAGCTTCAGTAAATTTACTTAATCTAAATGCGTCCAGGTGCTGGGGTGATTACCCTTATCTTGTGTCCTGATAAGCTGTGGAGGTTTGGGGAGTTTCTTCAGACCCCCAATAAAACTTGTTTAATCCTAGGCTGGTGCTGTGGCTCACACCTGTAATCCCAGCACTTTGGGAGGCTGAGGTGGGTGGATTACCCAAGGTCAGGAGTTCGAGACCAGTCTGGCCAACATAGTGAAACCCTATCTCTACTAAAAATACAAAAATTAAGTGGCCTTGGTGGCAGTCGCCTGTAATCCCAGCTACTCAGGATGCTAAAGCAGGAGAATGACTTGAACGTGGGAGGCAGAGGTTGCAGTGAGCCGAGATCACACCATTGCACTCCAGCCTGGGCAACAGAGCAAGTCTCCATCTCAAAACACAAACAAACAACAAAAAACTTGTTTAATCCTAAAGGGGTCCTATTAAGAATTCCTTCATTATCTTTTCATGCTTTAAGGCCCAGGAAAGGCCTAGGTAAAACTCTTGGTGGGCTTGTTACATTCCAGCCTTTGTAGAAGGGCACTGACTCTTTTGGTTTTTAATATTTAACCACTAAGCCAGAGTTGAAACAGTTGTGATGGAGGCTTGCCTATTCAGCTGTCAGGGAGACCTGGCCTGGCACAGGTGGGTGCCGTCCCCTCTCCAAAGACTTGAGGATGCTCCGAATGCCTAGAAACAAGACAGCCTGCATGACAAGGAGGGAAGAACTTTCAAGTGAAGATGGGCTACGTAAGTTAGTCTTCTGCAACCTGGAGAAGTGAAGACTGGAGGTGGGCATAACAGGGTAAACATGAACTTCTTTGTTTCTTTAAATGCTGGTAAACGGGGGCATAGTGTGGAGTAAGGAGAGCTTGAAGCTTGAAGGAACTTATTTTAAATATCAAAGCAAAAAAGCTGGACTCTCCAACGTAGGAAAGACACATATGAAACTAGTTACTCAACATAGGAAAGACACATATGAAATTAGTTACTCAAGAAGCTAAACAGGCCAGATGCAGTGGCTCATGTAACCCCAGTATTTTGGGAAGTTGAGGCAGGAGGATCCCTGGAGCCCAGGAGTTCCAGACTAACCTAAGCAATATAGCCAGACCCTGTCTCTACAAAAAAATCAAAAACCTTAGCGGGGCCTGGTGGTGCACAGCTGTGGTTCCAGCTACATGGGAGGCTGAGATGGGAGGATTGCTTGATGCCAGGAGGTGGAGGCTGCAGTAAGCTATACATCTGAAGTATCCTCTGAGGCTATACATAGACATCTGAATGGCACCCAGAGTGGGGTAAGACAGCATTACACAAACACAGTGGCCACAATCTCTGGCAGCAAATGGGGCCAGTATGTATGGTAAACATGTGTGTGGCCTGGGAAGTCCAAGGCTCCAGAATAGCCCAGAAGTCCTCAAGCTTTTGTAAGAAGATGATTGGGACTCTGCTAGTCTTCCAGGTTTGAAAATCTGTCGCTCACCCTCCTTAACCCCATTAGGGGATGTATCAGAGGCACTGGCCAGTGCCTCCTTGGTCTTTGCCCTGTGTGTAGCCTGCCATAGCATTCTCCCTCCCCGCCACCACCCCAGCCACAGGCACATCCAACCACATTCTGGGGTCCCATTTCTAACCTTTCTTTTTCTTTCTTCTTTCTTTTGCTTTGTTTCTTCCGTCCTTCTTTCCTTCCTTCCTTCCTTTTTTTTCTTTGAGACTGAGTCTTGCTCTATCACCTAGGCTAGAGTGCAGTGGCACTCACTGCAACCTCCGCCTCCCAAGTTCAAGCTATTCTCGTGCCTCAGTCTCCCAGGAAGCTGGGATTACAGGTGCACGCCACCATGCCCGGCTAGATTTTTTTTTTTTTGGTATTTTTTTAGTAGAGACAGGGTTTCACCATGTTGGTCAGGCTGGTCTCAATCTCCTGACCTCAAGTGATCCACCCACCTCAGCCTCCCAAAGTGCTGGGATTACAGGCGGGATTCACCACGCCCAACCTAATCTTTCTAGGCCTGAATTCAATCACCAGTTCTCCCAGGAATAAATAATTCTATCTCAAGATTAAGTTCAGTCTAGAATCTTGTTCCTGTTACCAGCTCCTAATTATCCCCAAACTCTTTGGGTTTTAGGCACTTTGACCACCAGAATCTCGTGGTCCATCCCAACTCTGCTCTGACCCCCTGTGGTTACATTGCCAACCAAAATTAAGTCTGTTGAGGCAGAAATAGTTTGATAAAGGTTTTTTGGAAGCTAAATGTGATGATCAACCACGGAAGACATACCAACAGATCTGGACAAATTCCAGAGTTTGTTACAAGTTGAAACACTGGCCGGGCACAGTGGCTCATGCTTATAATCACAGCACTTTGGGAGGCGGAGGCAGGCAGATCATTTGAGGTCAGGAGCTCCAGACAAGCCTGACCAACATGGTGAAACCCTGTCTCTACTAAAAAAAAAAATACAAAAAAAAACTAGCCAGGCATGGGTAGGGTGCATCTGTAATCCCAGCTACTCGGAAGGCTCAGGCAGAAGAATCACTTGAACCCAGGGAAGTGGAGGTTGCAATGAGCTGAGATCATGTCACTGCACTCCAGCCTGGGCAACAGCATAAGACTCTGTCTAAAAAAACAAAACAAAACAAAAACAAACAAACAAATCCAAGCTGAAATGCTTTTATAAAATGAAAGTTTAGAAAAAGGGAGAGGAACCCTCAGATATGAGTTGTCTTTTTTCTTTTCCTTTTCTTTTTTTTTTTTTTTTCTTTTTTGAGACAGAGTCTTAATCTGATGCCCAGGCTGAAGTGCAGTGGTGCAATCTCTGCTCACTGCAACCTCCACCTCCTGGGTTCAAGCAATTCTCCTGCCTCAGCCTCCTGAGTAGCTGGGATTACAGGCGTGGACCACCATGCCCGGCTAATTTTCGTATTTTTAGTAGAGATGGAGTTCACCATGTTGGCCAGGCTGGTGTCGAACTCCTGACCTCAAATGATCCACCCATGTTGGCCCCCCAAAGTGCTGAGATTATAGGCATGTACTGTGCCCGGCTTCTGAGTTCTTTTTTCATTGAAGGGTACAATCGTTGGCTACAGATCACAATGCACAGCTAAAATGTTCTATGTGCAAGACAATCAGTAAAACTTTGTGATTCTGAAACAAATCACTGTCATTTTTGTGTCAGCAGGTTAGTATGTCTTAAGGAGCTCATGATAAAATTTCAGGGATTCACAATCACTTTCTTTACTCAGGGACAGACTGTAAGCCATGAATTGTAAGACCTTCCCTGGGCGGTTCATTGGGAAGCCTGCCACATGTGACCCGTAGGTTATCAGCCTCAAACCTGAAAAGTTATTTCTAGACCTGATCCCCTACTTGTTAGCCTTCTTGTCACCATGGAGACCACAGATTCTGTTGAATTAAACTAAATTTGGCCTAAGAATGCTTCCGTATCTGAGTCCTTACAGAAGGAACTGCAACCTAACTTTTTAAAATGTATTTTTTGTAGAGAAGGGGTGGGGGGTCTCCCTACATTGCCCAGGCTAGTCTTGAACTCCTAGCCTCAAGCAAGCCTCCTGCCTCAGCCTCCCAACGTAATAAGAATATAGGAGCCATCCACTAAATCAGACCCTGCAAGCTAACTTAGTAGTAAAGTGACTGACAGCCTAACACAGGAATATACTTTTGTAATAAATAGCCCAGTCTCAACCAATCACAGCCTCTGAGCTCCAGTCAATCACAAGCAGCCAACCAATCAGACCATGTTCAAATGAGGCAAACTTGAAGCTGTAACTGATCAATCGGTTTCTGTTCCTCTCTTTCATTTTCCTTCTATAAATGCTGCCTGCCCACCTTGTGGAATGGAGTTCTCTGAACCTCTGCTGGCTCTGAGGGCTGCCTGACTCTCGAGCCCTTCTTTGCTCAGTTAAACTCTGCTACATGTAATTTGTCTAAAGTTTTCATTTTCATAACTCAGTGGTCTTTGTTTTTGTGCTACCTCATAGGGTACATCATTGATGTCAGCCATCACTGAAACATGGTCACAAAGAGCTGGAAGGCAGGTGGGGAGGGGAGAAGTGACCACATGAGGCCTCCCTGACCAACGTGGTGAAAACCCCTGTGTGTCCACAGTGGCCCTGACGTTGTCTCTGAGAGCTCAGCTTTGCGTCTGTCTCTTTAGTCTTCCTAACAATTCTGTAAGTTATTTACTGCACTGATGTGGCTCCCTTTCTGCTTGCAACAGTCATAGGGACTCTTTTTTTTCTGCAACTGAACCCTGACAAATGCAAGTGAAAGCGCGAAGTGACCAAAACGTAAACAATCATAGATAAAAAGGCATTTTAAAAATTGTGACTAAAATACATAATACTATGCTGATACATTTGAAAAAAGTAGATACGTCTGATAGTTTCTCAGAGTATGTAAGTTTTCCAAAGTTACAAAAAAGCCAAGCTCGGTTTTTTGTGTACTCCCAACTACTCAGGAGGCCAAGGTGAGAGGATCACTTGAGTCCAGGAGTTGGAGGCTGCAGTGAGCTATGATGGTGTCACTGCACTCCAGCCTGGGCCACAGAGTAAGGCTGTCTTTAAAAACGACAACAAATTTACACACACACACACACACACACACACACACACACACACACACACAAAGAGAGAGACAAATAACAATGAAAAAAAGAGAAAACCATCAAATAATTATCTTCTAGATATATACTAGGCCCAGGTGATTTTACAAGAACGTGATTTTTAAAATGGGATATTTTATTTCACATTAACGGATGTACTTTTCATTAAAAATAACTCTTGCTTTCTCTTGGTCGCCAGCAGCTCATTGTTCTTAACTCAAAGGCATTCACTGCTTCGACGACGTAGCAGCTTCAAGAACAAGATGTTGCTAAGCTTTAAGTTTCAAAGCAGGTTTTACCTTATGGGAGACAGAAAGCCTGAATGCCAAAAACACTTGATTTTCAAGAGTCAGGCACCTCAGAAAGAAGCTCTTTTTATTTTATTTTGTATTCCAAAGAACTTGACTTTACAATTAAAGGCTGAAGATAAAGCCCCTGAGAACACAGAGTGTATGACGATATAACAAAAGGACAGTTTTGCTGACGTGGAGAATCTCTGAGAGTCTCAGCACCCTGACTCTCTCCTGGTGGACACTAAAGAGCAGGATGGGAAAAACCCAGATCATTTTAGTGCGTCCCAGAGCAGAGCCATAGGCTGGTTTCCGTAGCCCAGCAAGCCTCGGAGGACACAGAACGAGGGTGGTAAAAGCAAAATGGCTGAGTGGACCACCTGGGTGGAGGGAAGCCTCATTTGCTCCCAAGCACCCCTGGGCAGGTGAGGGAAAGCAGCCAAGCACTAGTGGTCACAAGTGGTGAGTAGGGAGGTGGGCAAATTAGGCAGTGCTCCTGGGCCCATTGCCCACTGGAGGCTAAGGCAGGGCTGGGCACATTTGCTTCAGCGCCAGCACATGGCAACAGGAGCCAAAGGACATGATGCCAGGGCCAGATGACCCACTCCATGCTAGAAAGATGCGGAAGCATCGTGAAATTAAGATCACCATGGGAAAGAAGAGGGGAAAGGGAGACAGCTAACTTCAGTTTGTACTCTGAATTGATACACATCAATACGAAAGTGGCTACGATTTAGAAAGTAAGTTTTCTCTCATCAGCAGAAGGGGGCTGTGCCGAACTAAGTATCTGTTGCAGAGAAATGAAGACACATATTTATATCTTTGATCCTGTGTAAAATTCATACCTGCTATAAAAATGAAATAGGTAAATATATTTCCCCTGCTACCAAATGTAATTTCACATCAGAGAAAAGTACAGCAAGTTTCCCAATACAATTTACAAAGCTAGCACAAGTGTAATACCAAAACTTAACAAAGTGAAATAGAGAGTAATTACCAACTGCATTAGTCCGTTTTCATGCCGCTGATAAAGACACACTTGGGACTGAGCAATTTACAGAAGAAAGAGATTTAATTGGACTTACAGTTCATGTAGCTGGGGAAGCTTCACAATCACGGTGAAGGGAAGGAGGAGCAAGTCACATCCTGTGTGGACAGTGGCAGGCAAAAAATGAGAGAGCTTGTGCAGGGAAACTCCTATTTTTTTAAATTTTATTTTATTTTATTTTAATTTATTTGAGACAGAGTTTTGATCTTGTTGATCAGGCTGGAGTGCAATAGCGTGATCTCAGCTCACTGCAACCTCCATCTCCCGGGTTCAAGCCATTCTCCTGCCTCAGCCGCCCAAGTAGCTGGAATTACAGGCATGTGCTACCATGTCCAGCTAATTTTGTATTTTTAGTAGAGATGAGGTTTTTCCATGTTTGTCAGGCTGGTCTCAAACTCCTGACCTCAGGTGATCTGCCTGCTTCGGCCTCCCAAAGTACTGGGATTACAGGTGTGAGCCACCGTGCCCGGTCCCCTATCTTTTTTTAAACCAGCAGATCTCGTGAGACTCATTCATTATCACGAGAACAGCACAAGAAATACCAGCCCCCATAATTCGATCACCTCCCACCGGGTTCCTGCCACAACACGTGGGAATTGTGAGAGTTACAATTCAAGATGAGATTTGGGTGGGGACACAGCCAAACCAGATCACCAACCTTTCTTATGAATATAAAAGCCTTCCAACATTCATTCCTAACAGTAAAAACACATCCGAATGGAGCTCAGAAGTAAGCAGACCATATTCTATGGGGCAAAGGTGTTCCATGCAGCACTCAGAAAAATATACAGCAATAATCCTGTTTTCTGCAAAAAACAGGACTATCTATTGTGCTATTGGGAAATCAGCTTTCTATCCTGCTCAGTGGCATTTTCAGCACCTGCTCCTATACTAGTCCTCCTGCTAGAAAAAACCAGTGCCATTGTGATGCCATCTCTGATTGTCCCCCAGCACCAGCAAACCCTCAGGGGACTCACATGAAGGCTCCAAGGTACCATACAATCGAGTATGGTCAGTGGAGATCTGTGAGTTGGTTGTCAGTGAGCCACACCCTTATTTTATGAGTTCTTGTAGCAGCTTAAGAATTATACATGTATTTGAAATACTGAAACTAAGCTACACTACCAGTAATTAGATTTATTTTAATTAATTAATTAATTAATTTTTTGAGATGGAGTCTCACTCTGTCACCCAGGCTGGAATGCAATGGCATGATCTTGGCTCACTGCAACATCCACCTCCTGGGTTCAAGCAATTCTCCTGCCTCAGCCTCCTAAGTAACTGGAATTACAGGCACCCACAACCACACCTGGCTAAATTTTGTATTTTTATTAGTGACAGAATTTCACCATGTTGGCTAAGCTGGTCTTGAACCCCTGACCTCAGGTAATCTGCTTACCTCAGTCTCCCAAAGTTCTGGGATTACAAGTGTGAGCCACCACACCTGGCCTAGTAATTAGCTTTAGAATCTGGTTTCTAGGCTGAATTTGAATCCATATTTATTGTCTTTCATATCTTGGAAATTAGAGACTTGCTATAGACTAACCCATAATATTTGTCAATATCATAGCTGACTTTAAAAATAATTGTAATACAGGCTGGGTGCAGTGGCTCATGCCTGTAATCCCAGCACTTTAGGAGGCCAAGGCAGGTAGATCACGCAGTCAAGAGATCAAGACCATGCTGGCGAACACGGTGAAACCCTGTCTCTACTAAAAATATAAAAATTAACTGGGTATGGTGGCGCATCCTTATAGTCTCAGCTACTCGGGAGGTTGAGGCAGGAGAATCGCTTGAACCTGGGAGGCAGAGGTTATAGTGAGCCAAGATTGAGCTTCTGCACTCCAGCCTGGTGACAGAGCAAGACTCAGTCTCCAAAAAAAAAAAAAGAAAAAGTAATACAATTAAGCTATTTGACTCTTAAAAAAAAATCTAAGTGGAAGGACATCTTTTGTTCATAGACTTGAAGCCTTAATGTTGCTAAGATGTCAATACTACCCAAAGCAATCTAATGATTTAATGCAAT